>CM055272.1:33636821-33924761 GCA_029237695.1 Conchocele bisecta
TCCGACTGCCAACAATAATGATCCGACAGAGCAATCGGGATCTGGGTTTGAGTGCAACGACTCCGAATGAAAATGAAAATGTGGCGCGACGAGAGCGGCTAGCTGCGCTGGTTGCTGGGGGACAATCGGAGCATTATCTCGGTAGGCGTCTCTCAGTTTTTCAGGTGGATAAGATGTCAGATGCGGAGATCGATAAAATGTATGCGCGATACGAATCCAAATTGGGAGCAGAGATGACACTCTTGGATCGGCGGCTATTCATTTGTACGCTACGCCGTTAGTAGACTTCTCCCTATACCAAACACCGAAGGGTTGATTCACGATCTAGAGACTGACCCTTTTTATAGGACACACTCTTAGAACGGCATGCTGCTCAATTTATCACAAGTTTTGGAATGTACTTAGCTCCACTAACAACGCGTTGACCACGGGTAAACACTGTCAATTTGGACATATATGCCCACGAACTATAAGCTCTAATATTAATTTTGAAAATGATGACACAAGACACACCCACGAGAGTGACGGAGTTGAACCAGATTGCTCCAACACAATCGAACCAGAGTGTTACTCCGCCACTGGATGACATACCGCATATAAAAAATCCCAAAAGACAGGCAGCTGGGCGGCGGGCGGCGGCTGCCACCCGAAAAGTTAAACAAGATAAAATACTCGCCGAGCTTCGAGAGGCTAAACTCCAATCGAGATTGGGGACAGCAAAACATCTGAATACAGAGTTGAGTACAACAACACCCCCAATTCACGAATTGGAAGCACACTCAAATTCAAAGAATTTGTCACCCAATACCAACTACCGTTGGAGTTGGGCGAATCCGATTGAACCCAAATTCGTGAATTGGAGTTGGGTTGTTGTGTGGTTCTGGCAGTTGTTGGTGCCCTGTGCGTTTGGAAATACCCCAAAAAACAACCAGCCAGTGTTCAGAAGAAAGTTACGAAACACCAATCATCAACAATGTTGAATTTGGATGCGCCCCATTTAAAACATTGATCGCGACCCATTTTATATGCAATAATTATAACAATGGCTGAACAAGATGGTAAAATGTTAGTGAATGCGCTTTATCACGCCGTGGTGATATCGGGTTCAGTATCGGGTATGCTCGACTATCAAAGATGTCCCTAGGAGGAACCGCTCCCAAATTGGACTTTACTGTGAGAGACGTAGGGCTCGCGACCTTAGATGTAGCGGCCGCAGTTTGGACCCGAGATTATCTAGTTAAAGCTGGAATTCTACCAGTTAATATATGGAAATAAATGGCTTCAATCGCAGTAATAGTAGGTGGTGCGCTTGTAAACGCATTGGCGTTCAGCGGTAGCAACTTTATATTCTCTAAAATGAAAAGCTCGAACGTGGATGGAGGAGCGTAAGCGTCATGATTTAGCTGTAGAACAACTCAATAGCGCAAAGGAAGCATGGTCGAAAAAACGAACCGCCCATCTGGACTGGGTCAATGAAGAGCTTCGCCGCGAAAATCACGCCGCGCAAACTTTTCAGAACGTTGAAGAAGCCAACCGCGAGTACGCGCTGGCATATCCGCACAAAAGTCTCGATCCAATGGATCCCGAGCCCCAACAACTTTCAGATTTCTATGTACCGTCAGAGCCCCAAAAGGACCGCGAGATCGCGTTCATCATCGTGGGAATGGGTGTGGTGGGTCTCGCCGGCTATTATATTCAATCGAGATTTTAAATTAATTAATTAAAACAATTTTTTTTTATAAAAAAAAAATATATATATAGAACGATGTTAGTTGACGAACTTTATAACGCTATGATTGATGTAGGCTACACTGCCCAATAAAAAACATCGTTTACCTGGTGCAAAGAGTATGATTCGTCTGGCCCGCCCGAGATTGTCTCGAGGACGAAAAAGCGGCCACCCTTTTCGCAAAGCGGATGTTAGATTCCTCCACCAATCCTGGGAGATTGGATGAATTAGATTCCCCTCTCCTGTTCCAACCCAAACGCGATTGGGGCTGCAGCGACAATCGCAATTGTACTTCCAACAAAGGTTTATTATTACCGGACGAACTGGCGAGGGCATGTTGGAGATTGTCCGATATATTAGAATACTTCGCATACGATGAACACGCGCAAACTTGATACCAAACTAACGCGCAAGCTGTCGAATACATACTATAGTCCACGCGGCTACTGGAAGGGACTCGCGGCCATCAAGAACCTCGCGGCGGCGACCAAGGTTTCAGAAAACGCTGTCAAGGAATGGCTCAAGAAGCAGGCCATCTGGCAGATCTATTTACCCGCGCCTCACAATATTCCGCGCCCAAAATTCGACGTTCCGGTGCCGAACCAAGTTCACCAAGCGGATCTCCTGTTTCTCCCTCACGATCGCGTCGGTCGCAAAACGTACAAGTACGCACTGACAATCGTTGACGTAGCGAGTCGTTACAAGGGGGCTGAGCCGTTGGCCACTAAAGAGTCTAAGGAAGTGGCCGAGGCTCTTTCCCGAATATATAAGAGGAGTCCTCTCAAATGGCCGAATCTTCTCCAGGTCGATCCCGGCCGCGAGTTCATGGGCGCGGTCTCTCATCTATTGTCTAAGCATAAAGTTTCTATCAGACGCGGCCGCGTCAACATCCACCGGGACCAGGGGATCGTGGAACGCTTCAATCGAACCCTGGCTGAGAGACTGTTCGGACACCAATACGCTAAAGAACTTGTAGACCCTCATTCGCGATCGACCGAGTGGGTGGCCAGACTGCCCGCCGTGGTCTCCACACTGAACGGAGAGGTGACCAGATTGATAGGTAAGAAGCCTGTAGATGCTATCAAGTTTAAAAGGGTGACGAGCAAGCCCTCTGCCGTCTCGCGCGGCGGGCGACCCGTTGGTTTAGAGGAGCAGCGACTTCCATCAGATATTGACGTCCGGTACCTCTATCAACCGGGAGAGCTCGAAGGTGGCAGCCGCCGCGCGACTGATCCAGTGTGGTCAATGAATGTATATCATCTGGATCGCTCTATTACCAAAACCTGATGAGCCCGTGCTCTATTATTTGACTGATGGTCCATCTCGCGGTTTTGTTCGCGAAGAACATTCTTAGTGCCTTCTGACACCCAGCTACCCCCGGATCGTAAGATTCTTTAGAGATGTTCGGTATGTATTCCGTCTGGTAACACGCGTCTTTTATCGTAGTATGCCGAGAGTCCTAATTTTTGTTGACAGTACGTTTTCATAACGCCGTCTTTCATTTTAAATCCTCTATTTGTGCTACATCTATAATGTGTTTTCCATCTTCTGTAGTTTCACTTAGTACTCGTTTATATCTATCCCAATTTAAATTGTTAGTTCTCTTGGACATTCCTTTCGCAGAGTTTTTATTAATTTTAATTTGTTCCAAATTATCTTTAGTGAAATTAATTTTTTCTACAAAATAACACTTACTAGATAACGCTATCGCCCTATCCCCGCTAAATTCCATTTTGAAAAGTCCGGGCTCTCTTTCGCTCCATTTATCCCAAGCCAACCATTTATTTTTTTCTTTTTCAAACTCGTCTAGTAAGTTAGGTCTAATCAATTCCTCTATCGTTTTTCCACTAACTCCTATATACATACTATCTGTATCCATCTGTATTAATTCAAAGTCTTCTCTTTTTATGTATTTATCTAGAAATTCGTAGTAAAATTCCAACATTCTCAATTTAGCTAGTTGATAAACCGCTATTCCACAATGGAATGGTCTCTTTAGCGCACACCTGGGTTTTCTTGAAGATATTTCGTACGCATATCCTATCTCTTCCAAATCATCAAAGAATGCAGATCTTAACGCTTTGTCAACACAGTTTTCGTCTTGTGTATATGTCGTATTTAAATGTCTCTCCGTTGCCTCTATCATTTTTCCACAACACGAATTGCCTAATAATTTCATTATATCCGCTACTGGTTTCTTATTTGGTTCTACATCGCTGTTCGTCTTGCGGCTGTAACTTCTTTTGCGAACCATTCGAAGGGTTTACCACTAATATAATCTATAACACGATGAACTCCCGTTATTTCTAGGCCGTGTTTTAAATACCATTTCAACAGTGGCGCGTACAGCAATACTTTAGTGGCGGTCATAGATCCCACCAATTTTCTTCCATTTCCTCTAGTTCTTCCAGTATCTTCCAAATATTTTAACATGTGTGTGGAACTTCATCAACCTCTACTTCTCTGTTTATAAATATTGGGGACATTTCAGAAAACTTATGTTTTAAGTGTGTGGAACTTCTATATCCACCTCCGCAAACCCAAACCAGTCTCCAGATAAAACTCTTTTACAAAACTTTTTATAAATTTATGGGTTATGTGGGGTATCTATATGGTGTATAGTTTCTCTCCCACACGGCATCTCTTTATTTAACGTAGATAAATATAACGCGTTTGCATCGTACCCCAAAACAGCCTTGCAAGGTTTGTTACTTTCATTTGATCTAATATTGGAAACACCGGCTTCTGCATAGCGTGTAAATACTATTGATGGACCACCAACTAGAGCGTCCTTCATCATTTCGTATGTTTCTTCTTTTGGTGCATATAGAGCATCCTCCGGTATAATCGTCTTTGAAGATTTTTGTTCTTTAATGGTTCCTCTCAATAAATATTGTATAGCTACTCCAGGTAGTGTTACCGCATCTTTGAAAATATCCACACCTCTGTGTTTATAAAATTCACACATTTTTTCCACCGCTTCTAGGAACGGTGCTACATCTAAATCGTTATAATATTTCAACCAATCTCTGAAAGTTTTCATATTATTTTCTTCGAAAATTCTACGACATTTACTTAATTCTGTTTCATCTATTACATTTTCCCAGATAGTTTGAATACCAATTCTCTATATCGGGTAGTCCTGGGTAATCCAGTTTGTCTGGAGAATCGAACCACTCATAAGGAAAGAAAGATTTCTGTCCTTTGCAGTCGTAGGCTTTTATCCAACTATCATAACTTACACCAGGTCCTAGATAAAGTATTACATCAAGAAATCTAAATTCTGGAGTAAATAGAAATATTGTTGAGTTTGCACGTTTTCCGACCATTACTTTCTTTGTTGTTGATGTCAGTTCGCCTACTAGGTATTTCTTTATTAAGTTTATATCGTACTTACTGCTGTTAAAACCTATAACCGGTACTTGCTCTATCCACTGTTCGATCTTGGCGATTTGGTTTTTACGTAAATATTCCGTATTAAAAACTTATATCTTGACCACACTTCTTCTCTTATAGCTTTTCCCCTGACTTTCAAATCTTCTACGAATTTTTCTATAAGTTTTGCGGGATCTTTATCACAAATATGAGTTACTGTTCCTGAGAAATTATCTCCTATACTAACGCTTGCCGGAACGTGCTCAGCTTCGTACTCTAAACTATTACCGGTAGTTTCAACTTCTGGCTGGAGATACGCCTCAAAATCGTATACTATCTGATATGGATAAAGAGTAGTGTCACAACCGATCTTTATATCTTTACCCGTTCTTTGGAATTCGCATTCCCCACATAACTACTAGGTTGAATTCTTTGCTTTTTCTAATAACTTTATCTCTTCTCATTGTGGATGCGCGTTCTTCTTTTTTATGCTTTGCATGAATCTCACACCCGTGCCAGTAACAGCCGTGATATTGATATACGGTATTGGTTTCTGGACAGTATCCATCTACCGGAGCTCCTAAAATCATCTTTCACCTCCGTGTCCGCACTGTTCGTGGTGAATGTGAATTCCCTCCCGCTTTTCCACAGAATACATCCAATCGATCGCCCCATAACTGTTAGAACCTTTTGTTTTAGAAAACGCTTTCTCGAACGACGAACGCGGGCGCTCTAAATAATTACCATCACATACTATTTTTGTCTCACCTTTCATACATTTTGGTCCGTGTCTCTTCATATTACTCGCTTTCGTGAATTTCTGTTTGCAATTATCGCAGGCGTAAATTTTAGATAGGTTTTTAAGGTTTTTTATCAGAAATGCGTGATTATTAAACAGTCCTATTGTCATTGGTTTATTACCTATTGCCTTATAGTGTGCTGGTACCTTTTTCACCACCATACATTACATTCGGTGGGTTGATATACTTCTATACCGATTTTAAAAAACTCTTCAACCTTTTTCAGATCTGAAAAAGGAATTGGTGAAACCACATTACTACCAAAATATTGCTTACTAAGTTCTTTCGCCTTTTCTGTACATCTGTCGGGTCTTTTTATCTGTCATATGCATAGCTAGACACCTGAACAGACAAAGGTCGTCATTATAACTTATCTAAAGAATACATACCTTTTTTATTCTTCAGCCATTCTGGAAGTTCTCCTCCTGCCGCTTCTTTGGATTGTAGTCCCAAATCTATTCCCCTACTACCCTGTATTAGCTTTACGAAAACCTCTACCCATCTTACAAACTTCCACTTTGTATTCGGTCTGTCTATTTTATCGGACATTATTCGTGTTTGCTCCTTATCTGACAGCCATTTTTTAACGGTTTTCATTGATGATAGTGGTTCGCTACCACCGAGATTTTTGTGAAATATTATAGTTTTAGGTTTTCCATTTTTAATTTCCTCCATATGTTCTAGCTTGTAAGAATATGAATATCTCAAATAAAAATTGGTTGTTAGATACGGAGCGAGTTTATCGGACATGCGTTCAGACTCGTTAATGTTAATGTTTTTTACGAAAGGATAATGTAACTACCCGTCTTCCATTTTCTACCTTTTCCAATGTTTCATCGTGAGCCCCCCATATTTCTTCACCTTTTTCCACTATCGCGCTAACGATAGATTTTTTCTTATTATTATTTTGGCGTCTAATTTGGGACAAATTATTTGTGCTTGAAGGTTTGATTACACTAGCCCTTAACCCCGCAATACTTTCTTTTTGAATTCTGTTACCAACTTCCTCCGCTTTGGATATATCATTAAATGCCCCTCTTTTATAGGCGCGGGTAAACCGCTTCATAAACGCCTCATTCTTTGTGGCATTTATCAGCTTTGTCAACCCCCTAACTCTCAACCGTTTACTATAAGTAATCCCTAGAGATTCGGCTTCTCTCAAACAAACTTTACTATTTCTGCTCTAGTTCTGACGTTATCATATTTTCTGTAAACGCCTCATTCTTTGTTGGCATTTATCAACTTTGTCAACCCCTAACTCTCAACCGTTTACTATAAGTAATCCTAGAGATTCGGCTTTTCTTCTCAAACTTTCTATTTCTGCTCTAGTTTCTGAGTTATCATATTTTCTGTAATATACTTTTGTATAACCTATGAAATTTATCTGTTCAATTGGTCTTGAAAACATTATGTTTTTTTTTACGACCAATTGAATATAAACATAAACATATATATATATAATGGAGTGTGAGACTTGTTGTAAGACGTTTACGCGTAAAGACTATCTACGAAGGCATCTAGCGAGACGTGGAGAAAGTTTCCTTGTGTCCCCCCGCAATTTCAATGCCCCAGATGCCCTTGTAAATTCGTTAGTGCCCAAACTCTTTGTAGACATAAGCAACTACGCTGCCCTGTGGCTACAGGTGAACGTGGTAGACTAGAGCTGGTAGAATTAATTGCTGATCTACGGAATCAATTAGCTATATCGGAGGAGGAAAATATGGTGTTGGAATATAGACTATTGCGCGAGGACGCATTTAAATCGGAAACTTATTAGAATAAATTCATAAATTGGATGTCAAAAATAAATCCTTTTTAAGACTATTGTTTTATCTGTTCAATTGGACGTGAAAAAAACATGATGTATTTATGACACCAATTTTGAATATTTCGTGGTTGGTGGGAGACAATTTCATCGTTAACTATTTTTTTGATTTTTTGGGGGTGGTGGAGTAGTATAGAGGGTGGAGAAATGATGCCACCGTTAGGTGGTATCATTTTGACTCCCTCTATACTACTGCTCCGGATAAGTTTTATATCTAAAGAGTATTAGATCTATACCCCCAGATTTCAAATTCAATGCAAATGTATTACTGATTTTCTTATTAAATAGGGAATAAATGACAAAAAATAAAACAAATTTAAAAAATCACTTGTTTGAGCTTTGCAGCTCAACTAAGTAAATTTCAACTTTATTACACTATTTTCACTACTCACATTTATGTGAGTATTTTTGGCTCCCAATTTTGATACATCAATGCGTATTCTGCTAAAATAATCTTACCTTAAGATTACTTATTTATCTTAATAACCTTATCTGTAGCATATTTCACCAACATTGCAAAGTATACTTATCTAGCAAAGTATACTTTGAGGGAGAAATTTTCAATTTAAAGATAAATTTATAAATTTTTATTATACTGAATTTATTACATTATCACAGCTGTTATAATATAATAAATTCAGTATAATAATTCTGCATACTTTTAATCATCAAATACATGCAGTCGTTATAGTTCTATATGACATACCGGTAATGCATTTCAGGAAAAATAAATGATTACTCCCTTAAAGTATACTTTGCTAGATACGTATACTTTGCAATTTTGATGAAATCGGCTACTGGAACTGATTCATCAAAACGATGCGGTCTCTATATGATTTGCTGTTTAACTGACATAAACTTACTCGATTATACCATCTGAAAATGGGAAATAATCCATGATCTGTAGCCGATTTCACCAACATTGCAAAGTATACTTTTCCAGCAAAGTATACTTTGAGGGAGAAATTTTCAATTTTAGGATAAATTTATTAATTTTTATTATACAGAATTTTTTACATTATCACAGCCAAAATGGCTGTGATAATGTAAAAAAATCAGTATAATAATTCTGCATACTTTTAATCATGAAATATATGCAGTCGTTAGTTCTATATGAAATAATGCATTTCAGGAAAAATAAATGATTACTCCCTCAAAGTATACTTTGCTAGAAAAGTATTCTTTGCAATTTTGATGAAATAGGATACTGGTGTCAAGTAAAAAATCTAAATTCACTTTGCACATCTACATGTACATGCTATAAGGAAGACATACATGTACAACAAATACAAATTCTCCAGCTGTTCCATGTAACACCCTGAAACTTGATACCATCACAGAGCTCCAGATAGGCTGCGTATTTGCTTAAATACCCAATTAAAATTGCCAAAAACCCATATAGAACTAACCACTGCATATATTTGATGATTAAAAGTATGCAGAATTATTATACTGAATTTATTACATTATCACAGCCAAATTGGCTGTGATAATGTAATAAATTCAGTATACGGTAATAAAAATTAATAACTTTATAAAATTTAAAATTTCTCCCTCAGAGTATACTTTGCTACTAAAGTATACTTTGCAATGTTGATGAAATAGGCTACAGATCGTTAAATTACCCATCTCATGCTCACATCTGGAACCCAGTCTAACATGAGTGATGACTTACGTGTAATATGACATGTATTAAGCAAGTAGCGAGTATCAAAAAGCAATAAAATAAAATTGTTGTGGTACCTTTATCATGCTGCAGAAGACAATAAACAGACCACAAATATAGCATATTTTTCTTATTTTCCATGAAAACACATCTTGGTATTTCATTAGAATTGTCTCCAAGTTCCAAGGAGACAATTCTAATGAAATGCCAAGACATGAAGAAAACTATTCAATAATTGCTGTCTGTTGATGTGTAAACAGTATAAACGGTAGTGTGATTTTATTTTACCCAATTAATTTTTTAGCTCGACTATTCGAAGAATAGTTAGAGCTTATGTAGTCACCCCGGCGTCGGCGGACGCCATCGGATGGCGTCACCAGTCACGCCTTGGTTAAGGTTTTTAGTCAAGCTTGTATATGGAATACTCCTGGACCTACACCCACCATACTTGGACAACTTCATCTCCTAGTGATGTACATCAACAACTCCTGACCTATATTTGACCTTGACCTACATTTAACCTTAAATTACTTAGTTAATTCCCCTTGGTTAAGGTTTTTAGTCAACCTTGGTTAAGGTTTTTAGTCCAGCTTGTAGATGGAATACTATTGTGCATACAGACACCATACTTGGACAACCTTTTCTCATAGGGATGTACATTAATAACCCCTGATCTATATTTGACCTTGACGTACATTTCCTCTTGAATTACTTAATTCCCCTTGGTTAAGGTTTTTAGTCAACCTTGGTTAAGGTTTTTAGTCAACCTTGTAGATGGAATACTATTGTGCATACAGACACCATACTTGGATAACTTTTTGCCGAGCCCGCTTGCGGAAAGGGAGACATAGTGATCATAATGACGTCCGGGTGTCCGTGCGTGTGTCCGTCCGTCCGAAATCTGCGTTAAAGTTTTTAAATACCTTATATCTCTACAGTCCTAAGTCACATTGACTTGAAACTTCATATACTTATTAGTCGTCATCCATATATTCATGCTGTATCCGACTCATGCGGCCCCTGTGCCCAAGGTCATATGACTTAGAAGTTTGCGTTAAAGTTTTTGTCAAAATTTGCGTTAAAGTTTTCACATACCTACTATCTCTGTAACCGTAAGTCAGATTTGCTTGAAACTTTGTATGCTTATTGGGCATCAAACTTCAAATAAATACACTCTGAGACCATCAAATGCCTCGGCGGGCTCGACATGCGGGCCGCGGCCATCCTCGTTCTCATAGGTATGTACATCAATAACCCCTGACCTATATTTTACCTTGACCTACATTTAACCTTGAATTACTTAGTTATTTCCCCTTAGTTAATGTTTGTACTCAAACTTGGTTATGGTTTATAGTCAAGCTTGTATATGGAATACTCCTGGGCCTACAGCAACCATACTTGGACAACTTCATCTCCTAGTGATGTACATCAATAATCCCTGACCTATATTTGACCTTGACCTACTTTTACCCTTGGATTACTTGATTATTTCCTCTTGGTTAAGGTTTTTAGTCAAGCTTGTATATGGAATACTACTAGCCTACAGCAACCATACTTGGAAAACTTCATCTCCTAGTGATGTACATCAATAACCCCTGACCTATATCTGACATTGACCTACCAGTGTCTGCCATCGCAATTTACCTACTTTTCCCAAATGCTAAGTCGAAAGGGGGAGATAATACATGACCGGGGGTCGAATAAATAATAACACACTACCGGTATAAGGAAGGCGTACACCAAGTTTCAAGTCACTACATATTAAGGTAAAAAATATTTACATCTTACAAGGCAAAATTGGCAAATTCTAAGTCAAAAACAGGGAGATAATCCGGGAGTTAAATAAAAAATTTACGTTCATGTAACAACAATCCAAGACAGGTCTGTGTATAGCGGTGTTTGTGCCCATTTCCTGTTCTAATATTTTAAGTGACATTAAAGGTACATGCCCACGCAGCAGGTTACACTGTACTACTATTTTAATTAGAGTTATTTTTAATTACGGCGCGTGTTAATTGGTGTTAAATCGCATTTTATATTCCGCGACCAGAAAGGGTATTTTCCGACCTCGTGCTATTTTTACCAATACTCGTCACGTGACACGGTCAATCATATCACATCTTTGACATGCGCAGTGAAGTATCGGAAGTTGAGAAGAAAAATCTCTGTTCGAGTCCAAATCTAAATCTCCACGTAACTCTTTCCATTTGGTGATAAGGTCGCCAATATTAACCCCCCTTTCTCTCTGTACTGCCTGTCCCTCAGACATTTCACCTTTTTTTTGGCCGACGCCGTTTCATACAATTTCCGTCCTGGACGTTTCGACATGTTGATATTCTTGTTTACATATTGGGAAACCTACTGGCGCGCGTAGTATACTGCGCATGCGCACCGCAAGCCGTGATGTGAAAGTCGTTGTCCCCGCACATTATGAAAATAGACTGTTACCGCCGCGCGTCGCTAACAGTAAATTGATTATATTTGTATAGCGGGCACTCGTAATTTTTAGAACTGGTGGAATAGTGACATAATTATACACTTATTTAATTCCTATAAAGAACATTTTGTGCCTACTGCGCGGGTATGTACCTTTAACATTATGAGGTGGGAAATTGTCCCCCGTGCTTGCTCTAGGAACACTGATAGAGAATGGTTGAATTCTTTATTGCTACATGTACTTTTAATACAGGTTGTAATACCGCAGATAAATTTCTTGCGTTTTGATTGGTCAGCTTGATGGGTAATATGAGCCCGTCAATATGGCTCAAATAAAAAATGGTGACGGGTCGAGGCGGAGTCAAAAACAAAGAATTTTGGAAATCACCTCCGAAACATAGTCATTGGGATTGGGAATGACCTAAGTAAAACAAAAGTTAGATTTGAAAAGCGGTCCAAAAAGTTATTAACAAATTTCTCTTTATTTATGTTGGGATGACGTCAGTAGCCTATTTCACCAACATTGCAAAGTATACTTATCTAGCAAAGTATTCTTTGAGGGAGTATAATCATTTTTTTTTTGCCAAAATCTATTATTACATATAGAACTAACGACTGCATATATTTGATGATTAAAAGTATGCAGAATTATTATACTGAATTTATTACATTATCACAGCCAAAATGGCTGTGATAATATAATAAATTCAGTATAATAAAAATGAATAAATTTATCCTAAAATTGAAAATTTCTCACTCAAAGTGTACTTTGCTAGATAAGTATACTTTGCAATTTTGATGAAATAGGCTACAGAAATTGCCAAGTTATTAACAAATTTCTCTTGTTTATGTTGGGATGACCTCAGATAATATTTGTGATGTCATGATGTCTTGTGGTTCTATTGTGATTCTACAAAGTCAATATGGTGTCGTATTGCCCGTCCGAATCCATATTCCCTCTTGGCTGCGCCACGGGTGAATATAGATTCAGATGCCGGGCAATATGACACCATAGAATCACAATAACTTTTGTCATACCGCAGATAAGTTTCTCGGCTTTTGATTGGCTAGCTTGCCTGGTCATATATATTATATGACCTGCAAAGGCCGTCGGACATACAGGAATTGCGATTCCCCTCCGGCGCCTCGCGTTCAATGAAGACACATTTTGCAAGCGTCTACCGATTGCGAATTGTATTCATCACTAAACACAATAAAACCCCGAATTGATCAATGCAAGTAACAAATTGTACACTCAAAACCAGTCTTTATTGTTTATTTTTCCATAAATATTCTTCGCTCATCAAAATATGAGCGAAAAATTAGCCAAAATAACAAAAATTGCTTTTCAAATCTCAACACGCTTGCCTTCGTGACACGGCTATATTTAGGTCACAAACTATGGGTTCCACGCACGAAACCCCGGCGTAGCAATGACAGCGAATGTTTGGGAACCAGTCGCATTATTCTAGAGGCGCCAAAGGGAGAGCAGATCGATAGAGCAGTGGAATATAAATTAAATTACACGATATAAAACAACTGTCATAAAGTCGTTTTCAATGGATTTCTTACTCCATATTTAGTTTGTTTTCGTTTAATGAAAAAACAAAATGTTCATTTGCGCCTTTATATTAAGACTGACGGTAGAAAATCGAATCTCGGATTATTTTTCTTCCTGAAAAAAAACGCAAAGATCAAAAGAAGAGATATGTTTATACGGCCAAATACAGGATCTGCGGTATGACAAATACGTTATTGTGATTCTACACAGGCTATATGGTGTAATATTGCCCGTCTGAAGATAGCCTGTGTAGAATGATAATAACTTATACTATTATTGTAGGTACAGAGATTGCCGCCACAGATCCACAGTGTACCAGTGTGACCAGTAAGAGTCGTGTGAAATGTCCATATTGTCTATCGACACTAAGCTCCATCAGCCACCTTCAACGTCACGTGGTCAGTCTCCATTACAACCGATTGGCTGTGACCGATGCTACAACGGGCGATATAAAACGGGCTTCTAACGGCGATGTTGAATGTACCGAGGGAGATGTGAAGGTAAAGAGCACTTGTTAAATTGAGACGTGTGAGTTTAGGGCAATTCCAGAATTGATTTATTGTAAGTGGAAGTCAATTCTGGAATCGTCCTAAGAAGATGTGTGATTCGTGAAAAATGTTTACAGAAATTGTGATCAGGGCTCCAGATAAGGAATTAGTAATTGAATATTGTCACTCCATCATTTCTGAAGCAATTGGGTATTTCAACATTTTAATTGGGTATAATAAAATCACACTACTGTTTACACATCAACAGACCTCAATTATTGAATAGTTTGCTTCGAAATAAAAACATGTCTTGGCATTTCATTAGAATTGTCTCCTTGGAGACAATTCTAATGAAATACCAAGATATGTTTTCATGGAAAATAAGATAAATATGCTATATTTGTGGTCTGTTTATTGTTTTCTACAGCATGATAAAGGTACCACCAATTTTTGTATTGCTATTTGATACTCGCTACTTCTGATTTCAATTGGGTTTTTGGCAATCTTAATTGCGTATTTAAGGAAATACGCAGCTTATCTGGAGCTCTGTGTGATATTTTTCTGTAAATGACGTTGATGGTTGACTAAATGTTCAGAGCAAATGCGAAATTCTACAATGTATACTCTTTAACCACAAAGCTTATCTGAAGCCCTACATAGATGAGGAATACTTAAATATATGAGCCTGTCTCTGGTATTTATAATTACCTCCCCTTAACATGTCACTTGATATATCGCTGATATTGATTTTGGGAGGAAATGCAATAGTTTCTGTAAATGTGCATGTCAATTCCACAAGAGCTATGAATTTTCTGCCACGCGTAATTTGATCAACTTTGGGTGGAATTTTGTTATTTCTGACACCAAAAATTGCAAGTTGGGAGTGCTTTAGAATCGTCTCATTGAGACGATTCTAAAGAACTCCCAACTTGCCATTTGGTGAAGAACTAAATACCTTGAATATTTGGTAAAATTACGCATGTTAACTGGAGCTCTGATTATCTATCATCAGTAAAGCTCTGATTTTTGTCTTGAACCAATGCTATTTAGTGGAAAGTGAGACATAGTGGTCGTAGGCGTCAACAATTTTGGACGTACATCTTTACCAAACTTCATCAATAGCTTCCTCACGTTGATGGCTGTAGTGTCACTCTGGGTAACCTTGGCCTTCGTGGGTGAGACACTCGCCGGCGATCACCTTGTTTTTGTAAATATTCTACATCATTTTCAGGGATTCCGTTGGGGAAAATAAAAAATCGCCACTTCAAAAAAAATAAAACAATTGACGATAAAAAATTACAATTTTCAAGAAAAAAATCAATTTGTTTTTAATTTTTTTTTTGAAAATGGTAATTTTTTATCGCCAATTGTAGTTTTTTATCGCCAATTGTTTATTTTTATCGCCAATTGAGAAAGTGGCGATCGCCAACGGAATCCTTGCATTTTGGAAATGAATATTGGTGAAATACGATCATATAACAAGGCAGGTAATTTCAGTGCCATGTTCATTCCTTTAAAGAAATGTGTTGGTTGCCGATCGACGTTCACCTCGAACGCGGACTTGGACCGGCACCTGTCGCTGCACAAGGACGTCATCTGTTACCTGTGTGACCATTGTGAGCTGGCTTTCGGGCGGCTGTTGGACCTCGCGAAGCACATGTTGGAGCATGCAGCGGGGTCCATTGAGGCTCGGCGTGGGGAGGAGCCAGCGAGTCGAAGGGAGGAGGGACCAGGTAATACAAACACAGGTAGCAATGCAGAATGTGATTTTAACAATTTCACCCTTAAGTAACTAGAATGAATTTTGATATGTTAATTTTACGTCCAATCCGATTGTCACAATGATTTTCAGACTAGTCCATTTATGAAACGGGGGTGTTTTTGTTCTCAAAAATATCAAAATTACTAGCAAAAAGTTCAGATCCTGATGAGACGGCTCGTGACGAGCCGGCTCATCTGGATCTACACTATTTGCCAATACCACTATACAGGACTGTGGCGTTGAAAGGGTTAAAGGCACTGGGTATCAGATATTCGTAGAAAGTGATGAAACAGAATAGGAACAAATAGTTTAATTGTACTTTTCTATTGTATTTATGAACCTAATTGCACATAAAAGTTGCTTGTAAAAAATTTGGGTTTGATAAACAAATTATTTTATACTGAAAAATTACTATCGTTTGTCAAAATTACAAATGTCATGGTGAAATAGCAGTACTTCCGTAATTTATATTCATATGCACAACTTGCAAAGGTTATGTGGGCGGAAAATGCCAATACACATTTCATACCGTATATATAGTCCAAAAGGAAAATGATTAATTTGCTTTTTGGGGTATATAATAAATATACTATTCATAATTTTGCAACAAATAAAATATATAACGGCACGCATGAAATATGGACATTTCAAACCACTCGATGAGCATATGTCACATTCGTTGCAAAAATATGAATATTCCTTAGGCGTAAATTAACGGTAGGGATTCCTCCTTATAGGAATCACGATTTGCCTGGTTTGGTCCTCAGGTACGTTGTTATCATTGTCTCTTTTGTTACCTGGTAGTTGAATTGGGTTATTGCCCATTATAAAAGTAGTACGATTATTACTGATCCTACTGCTTTTGGGAGGGGGCCAAGTGGTGAGGACCTGACATCAGATCAGGATTATTCTGATTTCAGGGCTGAATATATAGTTTTTTGTCATGTCCGCTTGCAGGATGCGAGACCTAGTGATCACAATGATGTCCGGGTGTCCGTGCATCCGTCTGTCATGTGCATCCGTCTGTTCGTCCGTTCGTCCGTTCGTCCGTCCGTCCGTCCGTCCAAAATCTGTGTTTAAGTTCTTAAATACCTTATATCTCTGCAGTCCTAAGTCACATTGACTTGAAACTTCATATGCTTATTAGTCATCATCCATATACTCATGTTGTATCCCACTCATGCGGCCCCTGTGCCCAAGGTCAATGTCAAATGTCTTGGAAGTTTGTGATAAATTTTTGTCAAAATTTGCGTTACAGTTTTCAGATACCTACATGTACATGTACTATCTCTGTAACCAATCAAGCAGTTTGATTGACTGTAACACAGCTCAGGCTCAGTCAATCAAGCTGCTTGACTGCTTAAGTCGGATTTGCTTGAAACTTTGTATACTTATTGGTCATTATCCATATATTCATTCTGTGTCCCACTCATGTGGCCCCTGTGCCCCAAAGTCAAGGTCAAATGACACAATTGTTACTCCAATTTACTTCCAACTTCCAATACTTCTTATTCATCATCCATATTTTCATTCTATAGCCTGCCCATGTGGTCCACATGCCCATGGTCAAATAACTTTGAAATTTGTGTTAAAGTACCTTGTATCTCCAAAACACTTACTCCGATTTACTTCAAACTTCAAATAATTCTTTATCATCCATATTTTCATTCTATAGCCCACCCATGCGGCCCTCATGCCCAAGATCAAGGTCAAATGACTTTAAAAATTTGTGTTAAAGCTTTTACATACCTTATATCTCCACAACCCTTAATTCAAACTTCAAATAAATACACTCTGAGACCATCAAATGCCTCGGCGGGCTCGACATGCGGGCCGCGGCCATCTGGTTTATTGTAAAATATTCAGTTCTGATTTTGGGATTTTCCCCCATCATGATTAAAAGATTTGTACTTGAACATGTACAGGTAATATATGGGATTTAGTACTAAACCCATTGACCCTGCCTTAAATGACCTTAGCTGTTGATAGGCCGTTAAACCCCAACAAACAAACAAATAAACAAATGCCTTATTCATCACATTATTGCAGGACTGTATAAGACAGCAGGAGCGAACCCAGTAGCCATGGTATATAGACCGGGCCGAGTACACTGTCCATACTGTCCGGCTGTCATCAGCAGTGTTGACCACCTAAACACCCATATTGTCCGTTACCATCTGGAGAGAATACAAACAACTGTAACTAGGTCGGGCAATACATGCGAGTCGGAAAATGGGAATACAATAAACAATAAGGAAACTGAGGTTGAGAGGAACACAGAGGAGTTGGAAAATGGAAGAACAATTAATTACACTGAAACTGATACTGAACTGAAGAAGGATTCGAATATGTGTATTGTGTGTCCGATGGGCTTTAGCAAGAAGTCTGATTTATGTCTTCACCTGGCAGACCATAAGGATGTGATTTACTACCAGTGTGCTTTATGTGATGTATCATTCAAGAAGTTGCTGGGACTTGTTAAGCATATGGTTGTTCATTGTGTAATGGATGCTAAGCATGAGCTGGAAGGAAGCATAGGTGAAAGTTGCGAAACAAAGACAATTGTTCAAGTGGGTGTTAGAGATAAAACTAGCAGATTATCAGAGACTGGCAGTTCTAAGAAGAGAAAAGTAACACATCCAACTGAGACAAACAATGATAATATTAGAAGTGAAACTAATAGAATATCTGAACCGAGAGGAAAGAAGAAAAAGTTGTCCAATCCAACTGAAGCGAACAATTCTACAGTAATAGATGAAAAGCCAAAGTCTAAAGGCAAAGAGAGAAATGTGTTCCACCAATCTGAAATTCAAAATGATAAAAAAAGTAGTAAAAGGAACTACAAGCGAAGGAGAAAGAAATACTTTGATGAAGATGGTGCTGGAGATAATGAGGTCGTTGTGAATCAAGAGCAAACTAAGGTAGCCACTGGGGAGAATAGTAAAATGAAGAAAATCATAATGTTGGCAGTGACTATACCAGAAACTCTGAATAAAGTAGGAGGATCAGACGGGAACGAATGTCCACATTGCCAGTTTTCCTGTAAACGGAGATCTGCAATGAAGTTTCATATTAACATGCATCATTTGAGTCCGTCGAGCCATGACCAGACGATGAAGGCTTTACAAGAGGCGCCAGTAAAGCGCCTACCTGTATCATGTGAGTATTTCATTGTATGTCATCTGTCATGGCAGTATTGCAGAGCTCCAGATAAGCTTTGTGTCTAAAGCATACTATATCCCCTGATTTAAAAATCATTGCATATTTTACTATTACAAATGGATTATTGATTTTCTTCATTACTAAATAGGGAACTAATGATAAAAAAAATATAACAAATTTAAACATTCACTTATTTGAGCTGCAAAAAGCAAACACTGTTTGCTTTTTGCAGCTCAACTAAGTGCATATTTAACTTTATGACAGTATTTTCAGTACTCAATTTGAAAATCAATCCGTATTTTCACATTGCTGTGCGTATTTTGTACTCCCACTTTTGATAATCAATGCGTATTCAGCTGAAATAATTGCGTAAAATACGCCAATACGCACCTTATCTGGAGCTCTGGTATTGTGCCTATTACATGCAATCATAAACACATTGCATTCAGAATACACCTTTACAGGTATAACATTTTTATAATTTTATTTTTGTCATTTCGCAATGAAAGTGTATGTTGTGGCCACTCATTTGAACCTATCTGATTAGGTTCTGCACTGACCGCCATGCAGTCAGTGAAACACATAGGGACCGTTTCACTAAACTTCGTACGACTAAAATGTTCATAAGTGCAAAATTATGATAGGCTGTGTACATTTCACATTAACAATGTTTTCTTGTTCAATAATGTAAATCCATCAATTGAAATTTCCAAACGATCCTAAATTTGCTCTTATGAATTTTTTAGTCGTACAAGGTTTAGTGAAACAGGCCTCTGTACTGTCTCTAACAAACAGTATAGATCCTTCCTTCACGAAACCTGCCCAAATTGTAAAGCCATATAAACAATGCAAAAACTATTTTTATTCCATGAAATTTGGTCCAATATTGATTTTTATTACGGAAATACAATTTCGTATGGTGGCTAATTGGTTTTCATGCTGTATTTTCGTATGGTAGCTAATTGGTTTCCATGCGTGGCATGCATTTCGAAACAAGATCGGTGAATATTTTCTCAAGAGAAAGTGTGTGGCAGGTGGGAGCATGCGATGGGTAATTTAACTTTCAGGGGTTCATCCTTGCTGCAATCCTGACTGGAGACCTGTAGCATATTTCATCAACATTGCAAAGTATACTTTAGTAGCAAAGTATACTTTGAGGGGAAAATTTTCAATTTTATGATAAATTTATTAATTTTTATTATACTGAATTTATTACATTATCACAGCCAATTTGGCTGTGATAATGTAATAAATTCAGTATAATAATTCTGCATACTTTTAATCATGAAATATATGCATTTTTTAGTTCTATATGAAATAATTCATTTCAGGAAAAATAAATGATTACTCCCTCAAAGTATACTTTGCTAGTAAAGTATACTTTGCAATGTTGATGAAATCGGCTACTGGTTTGGCCCTCGCGCACGTCGTTGGCATTCTTGTATGTGACAGTTGAATCTGGTTATTCTCCTTATGTGAGTATTACGATTATTCGTAATCATATTACTTTTATGGGAAGGGGCCAAGTGACTTTGGTGTGGTATGGACCTGGCACCAGGTCAGGTTATTCTAATTTCAGGGCTGAATATTTTTTTTTTCGATGTAAATATTCCGTTCTGATTTTGAGATTTCTCCTCCAATGCATTGGATTGAACCCGTTTGCCCTGCCTTAAATGATCTTTAATATAGTTGTTGATAGGCCGTAGGCCGTACATCACTAGGAGATGAAGTTGTCCAAGTATGGTGGGTGTAGGTCCAGGAGTATTCCATATACAAGCTGGACTAAAAACCTTAACCAAGGCGTGACGGTGACGCCGATGGCATCCGCCGACGGCGTCCGCCGGGGTGACTACATAAGCTCTAACTATTCTTCGAATAGTCGAGCTAAAAAATTAATTGGTTAAAATAAAATCACACTACTGTTTACACATCAACAGACAGCAATTATTGAATAGTTTGTTTCGAAATGAAAACATATCTTGGCATTTCATTGGAATTGTCTCCTTGGAGACAATTCTAATGAAATACCAAGATGTGTTTTCATGGAAAAATAAGAAAAATATGCTATATTGGTGGTCTGTTTATTGTTTTCTGCAGCATGATAAAGGTACCACAATTCTTCTCATTGCTTTTTGATACTCACTACATGTACTTCTGATTTCAATTGGGTTTATGGCAATTTTAATTGGGTATTTATGCAAATACGCAGCTTATCTGGAGCTCCGATTATCAATCAATAATCTGACCTAATGTTTCAGGTGTGAAGGTGTACAAGTGTGTGTTATGTCAGGAAACTTTCAATCTCTATAATTCCCACCGTGCCCATATGGCGTCTCACAGGACGAAGGGGAGGCGACTCGTATGTCACGTCTGTCATCAGATTTTCACTACCTCGTCTATGTTAAAGGACCATCTGAAGACACAATGTCATAGTGTCACAACTTCCAGTGTGGACACAGATGGGTAAGAGTTGTTAGGTGATGGTGTTCATTCGTCTGTAAAACCCCTTTCAATCAATCAACAGAGCTCCAGATAAGGTGCGTATTTGTGTAAATACCCAATTAAAATTGCCAAAAACCCAATTGAAATCAGAAGTAGTGAGTATCAAAAAGCAATGAAAAATTTGTGGTACCTTTAGCATGCTACAGAAAACAATAAACAGACCGCAAATATAGCATATACATGTAGCAAGACATCTTGGTATTTCATTAGAATCGTCTCCAAGGAGAAAATTCTAATGAAATACCAAGATGTGTTTTCATTTAGAAGCAAACTATTCAATAAGTGCGGTCTGCTGATGTGTAAACAGTAGTGTGATTCTATTTTACACAATTACAATTTTGAAATACCCAATTGCTTCAGAAATGATGGAGTGACAATACTCAATTACTAATTCCTTATCTGGAGCCCTGGTTAGATGATGGTGCTCATTCGTCTGTAAAACCCCTTTCAATCAATCAATCAATTGTTTGTCTATATTGCTTGTTAGAAGCATGACGGGTGTTTCATTGATGACATGGCGAACAGTGCAGATCCTGATCAGACTGTGCGGATGCACAGGCTGTGCACAGGCTGATCTGGATCTACAGGCTGATCTGGATCTACACTGGTCGCAAAACCGATAACTGCCATTTCTCAAGTAACAACCGCACTTGGGACCCATTTCTCGAGTCGTTGCCACAATTTGGCCGCATGTATCCAGTCACAGCCACTTTTCTTCTTACCATGAAAAGGTTTGTACGAAGATTTCTTCGAATTTGCTTCTTACATTACCGTGTTTCTCTAATGCTACCATTTTGTACCTACGGGTTCATGTCATTAAATGGAACACACCCATAAAAGATTTTTCAAAAATCGGCTGTGGACAAAATGTTATTGTGGATTTCAAGTTTTCACTTACAAACTTTTTAACAGTCGTACACAGTTTAGTGAAACGGGTCCCAGGTGAACTGCAGTATGCTATATTTGTGGCTTATAGCCTTGGCGACCCGTGCAGACCCAGACCAGCCTGTGCTTATGCCCAGTTTGATCAGGATCTACACTTGTTGCCATTCAGTCCGTGAGACACTCACCAAAGTATTAACAAACAGTAGAGATTCTTATCAGTCTGCAGGGGTGTGCTAGCATATCAGGAGCTAAGCTGGTCACAAATACCATCAGCCCGATTCTCCAGTCGCAATCACATTTTCATATGCCAGCTTTGTTTGATTTTCACTCTGCCTGCAATATCAACAGTTATACCAACTTTCGAATAAAAAAATCCCACAATGTGTTTGTCGCTATGACCATTTGTTCTAGATTTTCTGTATACTATGTGCTTGCAAGCAGTGTATCACAGCGTGCACATCCATGCAGTAAATTCATGAACATATCAAATTTCAATCTAAAACATAGTTCATGCTCAGACAGTTTCATAAGCTTCAGCCGTGATCTAATATTACCATTATATTACCATTATGTGTTTTTCCAGTGAGCCAATTGCTGAAGCTGCCATCGCAGACACACAAACTGGTAGAATGGACCAACTACCCACTTCTGATGCCACTGTCGCTGATGCACGGGCCCATACAGCAACATTCACTTCTGTGACTGCCGTGCCACCAGTCGAGGAAATGCAGCCTGCCTGCAGTCAGCCAGATAGTCACTTGGAGAGCAGCTGGGAACCAGTAGAGGGACAGGAATCTGCCTGCAGCCCCACAGAAGAGCCAGGAAGCAGGGAGCCAATCTCACAAAGGCAGCCATCGAGGCGACCTGGTAAATAGTCTATTGCAGAGCTCCAGATAAGCTTTGTGTCTAAAAGAGTATTGTACCCCCGATTCAAATTAAATGCATATTTTATCTTTACAAATGGATTATTAATTTTTATGCCGCCGCCACCGAATGGTGAGGGGGTCATATAGTGTTACCAGTGTACGTCCGTCCCAAAACCTCAACGCTCGGGTAAATGGCTTATAATTTCTGTTTATTTGCTCGAATTTGCTTCACATTTCACTCACACATTGCTCCAATGGTCCTCTACTGCCCTGTGACAAATCCACATTCGTCCCGCCCCTGCTAAGCCCAGGGTCAAGGTCACAGACTTGGTGTGTTCGAAACCTTAACGCTCGGGTAAATGGCTTATAATTTCTGTTTCCTTGTTTTCAAATGTGTCTTCGTTTTCTTTGGCTGCCAGCGGGGGCATTTGTGTGCCGATAGGCCACATTTCTAGTCTTCATTATTAAATAGGGAACAAATGATCAAAACAAATTGAAACATTCACTTATTTGAGTGTATTATTACTTATACACTTATTTATACTGTAGTACAGTTGAACATGTACTTAGTTGAGTGTATTATTACTTATTCACTTATTTATACTGTCATACAGTTGAAAATATACTTAGATGAGCTACAAAGCAGTTCAACTAAGTACATTTTCAACTTTATTACAGTATTTCCACTACTCTATTTGAAAATCAATGCTTATTCAGCTAAAATAAGTGTGTAAAATACGCCAATACACACCTTATCTGGAGCTCTGGTTATTGCGTGCATCACACTGTTGTCCCAGGCCTCCGATCCAGTGAGACAATCCCAAGGTGTTGACCCTTAAAGGTACATACCCACTCAGTAGGCACAAAATGTTCTTCACCTCGGAGACATCATCTGAGACATTTTCTGGCAAAATAAACATTCATTCACCATTACCCCACACATTGATTGGCATTATTATACATTTTATATCGGACGCAAATTTCCACACTGATATCAGGGGCGATAAACGTGTTTTCTTAAAATGTTAACGGACATTACTATGTATTTTCTGTATTTATTTTTTGATGTGCAATGATCATGCTTTAGTCGGTCAAAAAATAATTTTTTCAGGTGACTCATTGAATTAGTATAAATAATTAACAAAATATCATACCTCATTTGCATATGAAAATAGCATGATATCATCGCGAGTCACTATCAGTCAAATAAATATTACTGAATGAGTATATCCGAATAGCGGGCACTTGTAAGTTTTAGAACTTGTGGAATAGTGACACAATCGTACACTTATTTAATTCCTATAAAGAACATTTTGTGCCTATTGAGTGGGCATGTAAGGATTCATATCTTAACCATTTCACCCCAAAGTAACTGGAATGGATTTTTATATGTTAATTTTGCAACCAATCCAACCGTCACAAAATGATTTTCACACTAATCCAATTAATTTTGTTCTCAAAAATATGAAAATTACTTTCAAAAAGTGTAGATCCTGATGAGACGGCTCGTAACGAGCCGGCTCATCTGGATCTACACTATTTGCCAATGGCAATACCACTACACAGGCCTGTGGTTTTGAAACGGTTAAAGATTCATATCTTACTGGTGAATTTTACTGTGATTCACACCAGCGGCTAAATGGAATTTAATTCCTTGATAAAGGCTTTGGGTCGGAACGTTGGAACAGTGGGTTCATGCTTTAGTAAGTCTCGTACAATGTATTGTATCTGTTTTCCAGGCCGTTCCGTGACCAATCCAAAGTCAACAAAATCTCACCCATCCCCGCTAACCAGCCATTGTGATCAGTGTGGCAAGGTGTACAGTTCGAGACAAGCACTCCGATACCATGTCCGAAAACACCACAGCGACAAACAGCCCACCCACACGTGTGATGTGTGTTCACGATCGTTCTGGCTCGCATGTGAGCTGAGGGACCACCGAAGGGAAGTGCACTCGAGCGAGACCCCATATATCTGTGATGTTTGTGGCAAAGGGTAAGTTTTGTCAGTGCTTATGAAATGGAGTATGTTGAGCTTGAAATCTGGAAGTTTGATAGGTGATGCTGATAAGTTTATATAATATAGATTCTAGTGTAATCAACCCACAGGCCTGTATAGTGGTATTGGCAAACAGTGTAGATCCAGACGAGCCGTCTCATCAGGATCTGCACATTTGTAAGAATTTTCATATTTTTGAGAACAAAACACACCTTTTTCATAAATTTACTAGTCTGAAAATCATTTTGTGACAATTAGATTGGTCGGAAAATTAACATATCACAGTCTATTCCAGTTACTTAGGGGTGAAAGGGTTAACTTAAAAATAGATCAAACTATTTAGTGACCATTGAGTGCAGAAAAACTAGCATTGGCAGTGCTATAGTTTAGTTATGTATGAAGTCGGATGAAAACGGATTATTCTACAATTATGTTATGTTTTACTTATTGTAGTATCCTCTCTATGCATATCTGAGCCCCAGTGCCTTTAACTCTTTGCATGCTGGGAAATTTGTGGGTTATAAATAGTTAAAAAATAGCAGATGACAATTCATCATATTTTCTTGTATTTCTCACCGTAAATATCATGAATATGTCTTGGAATTTCATTAGAATTGAGTCCGGAGGACTCAATTCTAATGAAATTTCAAGACATATTTACAGAGAGAAATAAAACATATACTCATAATTCGTTTAAAGGTACATGCCCACTCAGTAAGTACTAAATGTTTTTTATGGGAATTAAATAAGTGTATAATTTTGTCACTATTTCACCAGTTCTAAAAATTGCGAGTGAATAAATAGTAATGTCCGTTAGTATGTTAATGAAACACGGTTATCTCCCCTGATATCAGTGTGAAAATTTACAACTGATATAAAATGTAGATTAATATGTGGGGGTAATGGTGAATGAATGTTTATTTTGCCAGAAAATGTCTTAGATGATGTCTCTGATATAAAGATCTTTTTGTGCCTACTGAGTGGGCATGTACCTTTAATGTGTTCAAGATGAAGTGTTTCATTCTTTGTTATTAAAGCAAAAACATTCGCTGACAATTAAAATCATACTACTGTCTGAAAAAACAAAACAATAGCTTTTTTGCTGCTTCTAAATGTTACAAGAACATTGAAAGGTTTCCCCATTTTGTACTTCAGTCTCTGATTGTGAGAAAAATTACCCATTCATTTCTGGCTTTGTTGCCTTAAATATTTTCTGAATGTACTAGGATGACAGAGATCCAGATAAGTTTTGTATCTAAAGAGTAGTATACCACCAAGTCAATGTGTATTTTACTTTTAATACAACTGTATTATTGCTTTTCTTCCTTATTAAATAGGGAACAAATGATAAAAATTAAAACAAATTTAAAAATTCACTTATTTGAGCTGCATAAAGCAAACCAGTAAGTGCGTAAAACACGCCAATATACACCTTATCTGGAGCACCTTATGACATCCCACACCTTCCATCTGAGTGGGTGGTTGGTCGGGCAAACGTGACGGTGTAAATTAACGGTAAGGGTTCATCTTTATAGGAATCACGATTTGCGTGGTTTGGCTCGCAGGTACGTTTTTATCTTTGGCTCTTTTGTTACCTGGGAGTTGAATTGGGTTATTGCCCATTATAAAAGTAGTAAGATTATTACTGATCCTACTGCTTTTGGGAGGGGTCAAGTGATTCTGGTGTGGCGAGGACCTGGCATCTGATCAAGAATATTCTGATTTCAGGACTGAATATATAGTTTTTGTCGTGCCTGCTTTAGCAGAGGCGCGACTATAGTCTGTGCTTTTTCCATCGTCCGCGTTGTCTGCGTCGTCCGGTATTTTTGTAAGGCAAATGTGTTAAAGTTATTGTTTTTTTCACAACACGGTCAAATGCCTCCGTGGCGGAATTCTTGTTTTGTTGTAGATAATCAGTTCGAAATGTCAAAAACTTTGTACAAGCTTCGTCATCATGCTATAACTTTAATATTACTTTACGGATTGCTTCAATATTTGGACACTTGAAATATGTAAGCATTAGGAACACACTCATGCCGCCAATTCACATGACCTTAACCTTTTTACCTTCAAAATTTTTCTGAAACACCTAGCCATTTTTTTGTGTCAAAAACTTTGTACAAGCTTCCTCATCCTGCTATAACTTTCATATTACTTGACGCATTCCTTCAATGTTTGGACACTTGATACAAGTAAGCATTTAGAACACACTCATGTCACCATTAACATTGACCTTGACCTTTTTGACCTTCACATGGTTGTGAAAACACTTTGCCATTTTTAGCCAGGTTTTTTAAAAAAAAATCCAGGCTATTGGATTGGCGAAAGCCGGGAGGGCGGGCGGGCCGCGGGCGGCGTCCACAATCTATGTTAAGTTTTCGTGTTTGAGTCCATTTTTTTGTTACTGTACCACCTAGGACCACCAAACTTTCACAGCTTCATAATCAAGGGGTGCCCACCACATATCACTATCCAACATGTTACTTTTTTTTTAACTTGACCCATTTTTTCCGCGTAGTCGACTTAGCCATTTTCAATGTTAAGTTTTCGCGTTTTCAATGTTAAGTTTTCGTGTTTAAGTCATTTTCTTTGGTACTGTACCAACCTTAGGACCACCAAAAACTTTCACAGCTTCATAATCCAAGGGGTGCCCACCACATATCACTATCCAACATGTTACTTTTTTTATTTTTTTTTAACTTGACCCATTTTTTCCGCGCAGTCGACTTAGCCATTTTCAATGTTAACTTTTCGCATTTACAATGTTAAGTTTTCGTGCTTAAGTCCATTTCTTTGGTACTGTACCACCTAGGACCACCAAACTTTCACAGCTTCATAACCAAGGAGTGCCTACCACATACAACTATCCAACATGTGACCATTTTTTTACCTTCACCTATTATTTCTACGTAATTGACTTAGCCATTTTCAACGTTAACTTTTTAACGTACATCTGGTTAAATGTTTTGGTTAAAACTTTTTTGTTATACTATATCTCTGCAACTGCTTCGCCCATTACCTTGAAACTTCACATGGGTGTTTATCATCGTCCATATTTTTACTCTAACCCCCAACCATGCGGCCCCTGTGTGCAATGTCAAGGTCAAATTACTTTGAATTTATTTGTTAAAGTTTTTTCGTGTACTATATCTCTGCAACTGCTTCACCCATTACCTTGATACTTCACATGGGTGTTTATCATCATTGTCGCACCCGCTTGCGAAAAGCGCGATATCGTCGGCATTTTGTCATACGTCCGTCCGTCCGTCCGTATGTCCGTGTGTCCGGTTAAAGTTTTTTCGTTAAAGATTTTCCATCTACTATATCTATTTTTTTAGTGTCCATGCCTCGCCCCAAGGCGCGACATGCAGGCCACGGCCATCTAGTCTACAAAAAGTGGGTATAATTATGTTATCCAAGTGTCCATGCTTGGAAAAAAACCTGGCCTTCGTGGCTTTGCCTCGTTTCTTGTTTTTAACTTCACCCATTTTTTCCGCGCAGTCGACTTAGCCATTTTCAATGTTAAGTTTTCACGTTTACAATGTTAAGTTTTCGTGTTTAAGTCCATTTCTTTGGTACTGTACCACCTAGGACCACCAAACTTTCACAGCTTCATAACCAAGGGGTGCCTACCACATACAACTATCCAACATATTTTTTTAGTGTCCATGCCTCGCCCCAAGGCGCGACATGCAGGCCACGGCCATCTAGTCTACAAAAAGTGGGTATAATTATGTTATCCAAGTGTCTATGCTTGGAAAAAACCTGGCCTTCGTGGCTTTGCCTCGTTTCTTGTTTTATGTCAAAAAGTTTCTTCAACCTTTTCGTGTTTTAAGCATGCACTTCTCTGACGCTTTTTGTCATGCTTACTTTAGCACATGCCCATGATCATGTTACGGTCAAATGCCTCGGCAGCCGCTACACCGCTTCCGTGGCGGAATTCTTGTTACATGTATTTGTACATGTACATACTTGTACAGGTAATATATGGGATTTAGTACTAAACTCATTGACCCGACCTCAAATGACCTTAGCTGTTGATAGGCCGTTAAACCCCATCAAACAAAACAAACATTCCATCTGACTATGTGGTAATGCAACATGCCACATGCCTTATTCGTGTGTAGTCTTAACCCTTACTATGCTGAATTAAATTCTGTCGTCTGCTGGAAATGTTTTATTTTCAATATTTTTCGACAAAAACCTGGTTTTGGCAGCACATGAGAATCGTCTCCAGTGGAAGACGATTCTCATGTGCTGTCAAAACCAGGTTTTTGTTAAGAATTAAAGCAAAAATGAAAAACAGCAGACGGCATTTTCCGTCGACAGCGTAGGAAGGGTTAAAGTAACTGTCTCAGATGTAGATGAAATGTGAGCAAAAGGCTGCCACATTTAAAAAGTAAATTATACTTATTTTTGCAAATTCTGAAGTCCGTCTCACAATGGGAATGCTTGAATTAATCGCACTCAAAAACAACATGCCTTCCGGAAATCCTGTGTATAACCATGAACAGCATAGCTCCAGATCAGCCAGTTTTTTTCTGCCGGCGGCCAAATGTAGAAGGTTGAAACTTTCTATTTGTTGTGTAGGTATCCTACTTCCCGTGGCATGCTGCGCCACCTGGCAGGTCACCGTGACCAGGACGACGAAGACGCTGGAGTTGTCCGCCCGCCCGTCACCTGCGACATCTGTGGCTTCACCATTCGGTCGCGATTCGGCCGCCAACTGCTGTACAAACACATACACAGGTCGCATCCCGAGACTGTGCAGTGTGGCTGCGAAATCTGCTCCGCAGTTTATGATGAAACTAATGCGGAGTTAATGGAGAAAGTTAAAGGTATCTGTGTCATGTGTAACCAGTGTTTCTGTTTAAAACGGTATTCTGACAGTCACATGAGAACGGTGCATTTCAAGTTTATGGCACACGAGTGTAAATTCTGTACCGCTCGGTTTGAAACGCCTAAAATGTTGAGCAATCATGTAAACAAGGATCATGAAATTGATAAACAATCATTTCAGAATAGCTTACCACAAAGTAGCGTCGGCAGTAAAGAGAATATATCATGTGTTCAGGATTCGTTCAAAGTTGGTGAAAATGATTCTGAATCATTTATGCACATGGTAAAAAGCAATAAAAGTGATATGCCTCAGTATCTGCCAAATCTAAGTGAAGCACATTTAGATACTGTTATCAAACAGTTACGTGTAAAGAACAATGATACAGCAGTATCACCGTTCGAGTTTAAGTGCTTGTTATGTCAACGATGTTTTGCTAAAGGGAAATATGTAAATGAACACATTCGCCGTAGCCATGTTAAGAATGAAAACCAGCCGTACCGATGCAAGGTTTGTGGCTCTGGCTTTATACGTATTGCCGAGTTTCAAAAGCATTCTAGAACTCATTCAAACTTCCGTCCATACAAATGCAGGCATTGTAAAAAATCATTCAAACAACTTTCGAATTTAAAAGAGCATGAAGTAATACATTCCAATGGACACAGTGAAAAGTGTCTGCTTTGCAAAAAGACATTCAAACTGCGTGGCACTCTCATCTCTCATGTTTTAAACCACTGTAAACTTCATCCGTTTAAATGTCCATTTTGTCACAAGGCGTACCCAGATCGCGGACAGTTGTCTCGGCATATGAAGCAATACCTCCGCACTAAGGAGAAAGACACACACATGTGTCACATATGCAGCGAAACATTCTCTATGTTTCCACTACTCTCGGATCACTTGTTTACCCACAATCCCAGTAGGCCATTCACATGTGGAGTTTGCCAGGACTCGTTCCGATCTTTCGTACAGATCTACTTCCACAAGGCCAAGACAGACCATTTTACACAAGCTGACTTTGAAGGCATTCAAGAAGTGAATGATGATATTTCAGATCAAGTTATTACATCAGGCGAACTACCAAATGCTGAATTTAAATCTGACGATCAAAACATTGAATGTCACTCGGTTAAGGATGGACTATTGGAACAAAGCTCCGAGATTAATCAAATAAACTCAGAATCTTTCATTTCAGATTTAAAAAGCTTGAATTCAGAGTCTGAAATCATGATAGAAACTGTAGGCATTGAAGCTGAGGAGGAAGTATTTTCTGTTCCTGATGATATTCTGACTGTTGCGAGGCAGCTAACAGAATTATCAGGGCAGACTGCATCACCAGACAACCATACTACTCAACAACCACAGAAAGATGATGAGCAAGTTAACATTGAAAAGAAAGAACAAGAACTATTATTTGAAATGTTGGACATTGATGATGATAAACGTAAACAATTGGTAAAACATACTCTAAATATTGATCACAATAAGTCGGAATCTATGGAGGAGGTCAGAAATACAGACTCAGAAAAAATACAATTTCCGGCCATTGTCGCTTTAACAGAGACCATCAATTATGATGAAACCGCAACGCTTGAGACAGCCACGGTTAGCTATGATAACGAACTGGAAGAAATGGAAGATGAAGTTGCTACAGAAACCTTATACAGTGACTCCCAATACCTGCAACCTGTAACACAACCCAGTGATGCCTATGGTACCACGGAAGGTATAGAACTTAACATTGCCGATGTACAAGGCAACAACACTATTGTCCAGTCGGATTTAATAGAAGTTTGCATCACTGATGACCAAGCCGTTGGACAGCAAATTGTCATCACGAATCAGGATGAAGGACTAGGTACAGAGATTGTCTCTGATGAGGCAGGAAATCAGTTTGTTATTATGGCTGCAGCAGATGAGAATGTTACATATGAAGCAGAAACTGATTCAGTTATTATGCCAACAGAAGATAATTTATACCATGTGCAAGTTGTGAATTCAGCTGATACATCGGTTGATAATAATAACTCTGAACCACCACAGAATGTTATTGATATGAATATGATTAGTGACCAGAACTCGTACATTGGAACAATGACACAGACGGACCAAGAATTAATGGATGGCATTGGAGTTGAAACAGAAGTCCTAACTGATGACTCTGCGAGCATGATGAATATAAATGTCAAACAGATACAATCAATCAACGGTCGTTTCCCATGCCCACTTTGCCCTTCACGGACAAAATCTAGAAAATACCTGCGCGAACATTTACAACGACACCAGGGGGAATCACAAAAACTTCACGCCTGCGAACATCCTGGTTGTAACAAGAAATTCTTCCAACGGACAGACCTCCGCAGGCATTTGCTTGTACACACCGACAAGCGTCCGCACGAATGTGACATCTGTCATAAGTGGTTTCGACAGACGGGAACTTTGCAGTCACACCGGAGAGTTCATACGGGTGACCGGCCTTACTCCTGTACCCAGCCGGGCTGCAGTCTATGCTTTGTGACGAGCACACTGCTCAAGTCCCACATCATCCGGGCACACAATGAGGAGCGACACTTCGTTTGTACATTCTGTGACAAGAGCTTCAAGGATCGCCATAGTTTCTTGGTACACATTGGTAGCAAGCACTCGGGTGGGATTGGGGGCAAGGAGGAAGGCTCTAATACAAACAAGCTGGCCAGTACTAGAAGTTCTTCAATGGGACAGCCTGCTAAGACAATTCGCACATTTATCTGCGACCAGTGTGGAATTGAAACATCATCTAAGGCAAAGCTAGACACTCACATCACAACCCACAGCGATGCAAAGCCGTTCATTTGTCACGTGTGTGGAGATTCATTCCGAACCTTACGAATGGTTAATGACCACGTCTCTGTGAAACATAGTGATGGTAGAACTAAGCCGAGGAAGCGTACAAGAACTTATGAGTGTCCAAGCTGCAAGAGGGTGTTCAAAGGACAAGGAGGGTATGCGTACCATATCGGGTCCAGTGAAGATTGCCGGAACCAGCTTGTGTTGCCAGCTGTCGATGTGCCGATTGTCCGGGTGCTGATTTAGCTGTAAACAGGGCCTGTGGGTATAATACTTTCTGAGCATGTTACAGGTTTGAAGGATGTCATAGCCGCCACCTTGTTCGTTCATCTGTCTGTCTGCAATGATTGGCGTTAAAGGTTTTCGGGTACCTACTATCTCTGTAACCGTTAATTGGATTGGCTTGAAACTTAATATTAGTTATCATCCATACAGAGCTCCATATAAGGTGCGTATTGGCGTATTTAACACAATTATTTTAGCTGAATACGCATTGATTATCAAAAGTGGGAGTACAAAATACGCACAGCAATGTGAAAATACGCATTTATTATCAAATGGAGCAGTGAAAATACTGTCATAAAGTTGAAAATTCACTTAGTTGAGCTGCAAAAAACAATGTTTAAATTTGTTATATTTTTGTTATCATTTGTTCCCTATTTAGTAATGAAGAAAACCCTTTTGTAAAGGTACAACATGCAATGATTTTGAAGTCATCAGGGGGTATAGTACGCTTTAGACACAAAGCTTATCTGGAGCTCTGATCCATATTTGATTATGTGGCCCACTCATGCCCAAGGTCAAGGTCAAACGACTTTAGAAGTTTGTGTAAAAGCTTGTTTTTGTGTTAAAGCTTTTCTGTATTACCTATTTCTTGTTAGGATAGCTACTAGTCAATGACAGTAACCAGAATTTTAGCAGCGCTCCAGATAAGGAATTAGTAATCGAGTATTTTCACTCCATCATTTCTAAAGCAATTGGGTATTTCAAAACTTTAATTGGGTAAAATAAAATCACACTACTGTTTACACATCAACAGACAGCAATTATTGAATAGTTTGCTTCGAAATGAAAACATGTCTTGGCATTTCATTAGAATTGTCTCCTTGGAGACAATTCTAATGAAATACCAAGATGTGTTTTCGTGGAAAATAGGAAAAGTATGCTATATTTGTGGTCTGTTTATTGTTTTCTGCTGCATGATAAAGGTACCACAAAATTGTTATTGCTTTTTGATGCTCGCTACTTCTGATATCAATTGGGTTTTTGGCAATTTTAATTGGGTATTTAAGCAAATACGCAACTTATCTGGAGCTCTGATTTTGTAAAACAGCTAGGGGAAAGGATGTTCAATACTACAGGCCGCAATGCAAATGTTTGCAAACAGTGTAGATCCATGTGAGCCGTCTCATCCAGATTTGCTCTATTTGTGGAGGTCTTTCTGTTTGTGTCAACGTTACCTCTTTCGGACTAGTCCATTGGCTAAATATCAACAGTCCTTTAGGGACAAGTGTAAATGAGAATATGCCAATTAATTTTCTCTGACCTGAAAGTATGCGAAAATTAATTCCTGCATATTCAGTGGAACATCTTCAAACCGGATACCCCGGGTGCCTACCTCACAGGGTGTCCAATTTGGAGATGTTCCATTGTAATTAGGGATGGGTTGTGGCCTAGGGGTTAGAACACCTGACTTCCAAAGGTTATGGGTCCTTGGGCATCAAAAATACATTTCCATTCCACTGGTCTGTTGGATGAGACTTTAAACTGTGGTTCCGTCTATATATGTGCTTAACTGTTGCTGGGACGTTAAACCCATTTACTTTCACTTCTTATTCCACTGTAATTCAGGTACAGGTACAGTGAAACCTCTCTAAATCGGACACCCTGGGAGGTCCCCAGAGTAATAGCTTCAAAATTGTATACCCATTTATGTGATATTATTGTATTGTAACCAGTTATTGCGTTGCTCTTAAGGGTCCGTACATCCGTCCGTCTGTGTACATTTAATAAACTCACAAACTGTTCGACATTTCGACGTAAATGTCGAAATGTCGAACAGTTTGTGAGAGTCCAGTATGCCAGGGGGGCATATCCATGTTTTACAAACATAATGTCTAGTTACTATTTGAACTTCAGCGACATTATCACATTAATCCATTTCATTCTCGGGATACACTATTTTTCCGACAGAAACAAAAATACATGTATGTGATGTCGTCCACTGTCTGTTCCACGTTTTTGTGCCAACAAACTTTTGGCTATTAAACACATTCAATCTATAAAATATTTAAATGTAAGTACATTGTCATCAATAACAAAAAAGTCACCCTTCCCAAAAAAAATTATTTGATGAAATTCCACCAAATATTGATTTAATTGCGAAAAACAAACTATTCCTATGGCCAGTATGGGAATTTAACCCTTTCAATGCTGAATTAAATTGTGTCGTCTGCTGTTTATTTTTTATCTTCCATTTTGCTCATCAAAAACATGCTTTGACAACACTTCAGAATCATTTCCAATGGAAATGATTCTAAAGTGCTGTCAAAACATGTTTTTATTCTGAAAGAAGACGTAGCACAACAGCAGACGACTATTTCTGTTTCCCACATTCTAAGGATTAACATGGGGGGAAAAGAAGCTGAAGGAAGCCGAGTTGAAAAAAAATAAATTGAAATGGACTCCAAAACCTGGCTAGATAGCTTGGAAATGATGTAACTAAGACTTAAATGAACAACCAACACAAAAATAAGGGGTTACAAGGGAGCTTTATTGACCCTTTCCCAATCAGCCCACCAGTGCTGATAAGCCTCTCAGCCAACAGCTGCTGCATGCAGTAGTATTGCAGGGGCTGCCAACAGAGGTTTTATCATTTACCTTGAAATCATGCTAGAAATCTGAGGGTGGTATTATAAAAAATAATATTAGATAAATTAAACTGATATTACCATGAATATAAAGTGAACATGTTAGTAAACAATTGACTGACCTTTTTTAGTCCCATTTATCCATTTTCCTTTTATCCAGGGACAAATCCAGTTTATACCGTAATTCCATTAAAATCAGAATTGTTTTATACACTAAAAGCAGGAAACTGACATTTGTTCACACACTTATTCACATACTGATATAACACACTGTTTATTACACAATTACCCCTTTTATTTTTTACTCCAATAATTATGTACAATATCACTTGCCTAGTATTATGTCGTCTGCAATTTGTGTTATTTCTGTTGTTTATGATTTCTCAGCTAAAATATGTGAAATTATATTCTAATTATCATGATTATGCCGAGACAAGTCAATTTTCACTTAGACTTGAAATATGATATAGACAAGAAATAAGAAAAAAAACATCAACAGATCCTCAGAAAAGGTGCCTTATTGTATATGTGACCAGTATTTGCTTATGTTTGTTTGTTTATGAGGCATATATCTACATAAAACCACATAATGTACTTCCAATATTTCTTTGCCTTGCGTCCAATTTGGTAGTACGACCTCATTTGATCACTTAGATCGACCCCGCCCATGTATTTGTTGTAAGTTGTCACGATCTCGGGACACACAACATCGGTAGCTGTATTTCCAATATGTCCGCAAACCGTACCAGTCGCTTTACAGCCATTTGTCGACACCAAGTATACATCTTTCCTGTCTTTCCATCTTGTGGCAATAATGTTGCCTTTCTGCCATTGTTGGGTTGTGCCTCTGTCAACTTTCTGCTTCTTGTTAAAGTTTGGTGGCAGGCCTTTACGGTTTGTTCGGACAGTCCCAGATGAGTATATCTTTTGTTGTGTCAGTAAGTCATTCAACAGTTGTGCTGACGTGAAATAATTGTCAAAGAACAGGTGAAAATCTTTCCCTAACACATGTTTTGAAAGTCCCATGACAACTTGGTAGCCTAATCCATGCGTTGTGCCCTGTCCTTGCTTCGCGCCCGTGTAAATATCAGCATGTATGCAAAATCCATTTACAGAATCGGCTAACATCCAGGACTTCAATCCCCATCGTGTCGGCATCGTGTTACCAGGCATATACTGTTTCATGTAACTTCGGCCCTTGAACCCTATCATCGCTTCATTGATACTAACATTTTGGTGTGGTCGGTATGCGCCATTCTTGAAATTCGCATTGCACATGTCAATAATTGGTCTAACTTTGTACAGTCGATCACGATTCTGATCATCGTCAGCGGGGGCATTTGCATTGTCATTCAGATGAATGTATTGGTTTAACTTTCTCCAATTTATTGGCATGACCTTTGACACACCTTTGTTTCCTAACTTGTCGTTAGTGCTCCAGTAATCCTCGATATTAGACAAGCAATTAATTCCCATGACAATGACAGTTGAAATAAAGGCCGCGCATTTCCTTGGATACATGCCGCCACATTGCGAGCTATCTCTGGAATGGCAGCTGTCATCATCTCTTGAAAGACTCGCTTGTAGTCTTGTATATGTGGCCCTTCAACGGCCTTCCGATTGTTACTCGGTGCCTAAGCCCCTTTGTCACCGACAGTCCTGTCCAACCGGATAGCAGCTGGGTCTTTGTCCGGATTTGAAGCAGTGGCGGAAGCCGGCGATCGCAGTCTCCGTGAGCCCCGTGACGATATCGTGGTACTGTCAACCAAAGATCAACTGTCATCAAGTGTTGCTTAGTGTAAATGGTACACCGGCCCCAAAAAGCCATGGTGTAAATGGTGCCCCGGCAACAACAAGCCAGGGTGTAAATGATACACTGGCTAAAAACCACGGTGTAAATGTTACACCGGCTCCAACAAGCCAGGTGTAATCGGTACACGGGCTACAACAAGCCATGGTGTAAATGTTACACCAGCTACAAGCCATGGTGTAAATGGTACACCAGCTACAACAAGCCATGGTGTAAATGGTACACTGGCTCCAACAAGCCATGGTGTAAATGGTACACCGGCTCCAACAAGCCATGGTGTAAACGGTAAACCAGCTCCAACAAGCCATGGTATTGTGTAAATGGTAAACCGGCTCCAACAAGCCATGGCGGGATATTGCGTTTACCACACACGAGCCATGTCAGGCTAAAACTTGAGTGTGTTATTACCGGTACTGCAATTGCAACGAACACTACTATTGTCAACAAGGGGGGGAAAACTATATAATCACTCGGCCTATAAATATAACCACTCATGTGTCTTGATGACGCTCTGTTGACGTTTTTCGCTCTGATAATCCGGAGAATCAATAAAACACTGTTTACTCCTCGCTCTCCTCCTCGCTCTCCTGGTTGCCTTGATTGGTCGAGCCCGCCCATGTGACCGATCCTGGTTCGTCGTTGATTGGTCGAGCCTGCCCATGTGACCGAAACCCCGCGAAATAAACAAAGGAATCCATCACGCAGTCCCCGGATGTGGATCGACCTTGACATTATCCAAAATGGGTATCACTAGTTTCAGGATTTAATATTTAGACGGGCCGAGATACAACACTCCCCCCCCCCCCCCACTTTATATGAAAAGTGTAGAACCTATCTCTGGATTATATATCGGCCCGTATACACCTTAGTAATATAGCGGTTACAAAGGATGTTATAGACGTCGAGCGACGTCACTGATGAGGGGTTGATGTCCAAATAGACATCAAATGGGGTTTTACACAGAAGGAATAAACTTTGACAAGTATTTACAGTGCATCTTCGCTGCTGCAGACATGGAACGTCTGCAAAAGCGACTAGTCGGCCCAGAGAAATGTAGCCTACGTCGAACGCAGGCCTTATTTCCCCGAATAATAACATTCCCAAAGTTTACCAATGAAGGGGCAAGTTAACGAGAATCCTTCCCACTTATGGTATTTACATAATAATAATATACACCTCCCCCCCCCACCACCACAAAAATAGAAGGCCGCTAGGATTTTCATGAATATTGAAAGAGGTCCCCTGGTGGTAGTAGCGGCATACGTGGAAGGTACACCCCCACCCCAAATATTAAAATATTCCTACTCGATCAATATGGTATCGCAGCTGGGTAATGGATGGCATATGTTGAACATACACCCTCCTGGAAAAGCTCCCCAGTCAAAATGTTGGCTTATTGACTCCCCCCTGCGATTGTGGATATACGTCGAACGTACACCAACAATATAAATAAACCTCTTCCCCCACACAAAAGAAATACCTTCCCCCCCACCACCCACTTAAATTGTTTCTCCAAAAATAAAAAGTACCCCCCACTGAGTCATCTCCTACATGCCGTAGAAGTCCCGGCCGTTCCTCGTCGCCTCCAGGACATCCTCTGTTGCCTCCCCTCGAATCTGGGCAACCTTCTCCGCGACCATCCTCAGGAAGCTGGGGGCTGAGTTGGCGTAGCCGGGAACGCCTGAAGTAGGGGGCGTCGGTCTCCAACAGCAGTCGATCCGGCGTCAGCGTGCGGAGGGCTGCCGTCTGGTCCTGGCAGAAGTTGGCCACCATATAGCCGAAGCCGAAGCGGGTGTTCGGGAAGTGCCTCAGCCACAGGTGGGTGGTCTGCGTTGTCCCGGAGAAGCAGTGCAGGTGGATCCTCTGCATGGGTGGGACGACACCGATGAGGTGGTAGATAAGGGCACTACTTGAGTGTTATGGTAAAACCTAGCAAGTCCGAAAAAAATAAATTTGCAGAAATGAAGGAAAAGTGAATACTCCCAGGATTAAGCCTCTGTTTATCAATCAAATTGATTTGTTGCTTATTTGATCATTACATTGAGCACCTTATTTAAAGATACAAATTTTGAAAACAAATGTTGACATAATCAGGGTATAAATAGACATACTAGGTTTTGGCAGCACAATTTATTATGACATGGTTCTGGAATGTTCGGTAAAAACCTAGCAATTTAGTTTCATTTTCCCTTTAGCTGTTTCAACACTGAATTACAAGTATTTAACTCTACAATAGTGTTTCCAAATAGTATATAACCATATAAGACATTTAGATGATCAACTTATGATTTGAGGACAGTGTACCCTTATTGGAGCCACATGTAAAGTCAATGGAAATCTAAACAAATATAACTCAAAAACCTAGTGACTTGCACAAATAAATCATATCCACATTTCAAGTATCTACATGGTATTTGTGTAGACACGGAATATTAAACAGTATGTGCCAGTTAGGAAACAAGAAGCACATTCCTGTCTAGACATGTATATTAGACTGCCTACACACAAGTGTAGACAGCTGTATATACATGCATATATATTTGCACCGAATTGTTAATTATTCACAAATTGTGGTATGTGGCAGTATATTCTCTAGCAGATATTGAACATATTGATATGGGTTATATGTGTGAATGACAATATATTTTTGAGTTAGTTTGTATTAAGATTTCCATGGAGCTAGAATAAGAGCACACTTACTCTAATTGCACTGCTTACGACAGCAATGACATTTACTAAATACCAAGCAGCGTAGGCACTGATCATAATGTGTGGAATCACAGGCTGATCTGGGCCTATGCTGGTAGCATGTGTTGTATGATATATTTTCTCAGTCAGGACACAAACAGGAGTGTGACTCAATCAAATGTTTGAACAAGGTCTTTGTTTGCATTATTAATTTGCATTTCTAGCCAGAACTTCTTCTTGCCTGGTGGTAGCAATCAGTCAGTGCAACAAGTTTTTCTTTTTTAGTTGCCGGTATGCCTCTTGGCTCAGTCATCACACCCGGAAATGCTGGATATCAAATTTAGGTTTTAAGAACTCCACTTCTGTGAATTCCATCATCCAGAAACCTCTGCTTGTAGAAAAGTGATCGGTGACCTTTCCGGAACTCCACTTGACACATGGTACAAAGAAGCGGCAACACCACATTCTTGCTCTGGCGGGTCCTATGTCCATCTTGTAACAGATAGAAATCACTGTAGTGCATAACTACCGGTTTGATGTTCTTGCCAGCACCAATCACATAGATCAACAAAATTTTGAAAGTTGTGAATTTCCTGCAATTTTCTTCATTTTGTTACCAATTGTGCCGTGAATGTTATCAGCGCGCATAAAGGTATGCCCCCTCTCAAAGAACTTCATTGTGATTTTACCAGGACCCCATTCCTGATTCACACACATGGCCAGTGAGGTAAATAACGCCCAGTTCTTATTCTGTCCAGTACAATTGTCTGCCCAAAATACCACATTTTCCTTTGGTGATAGGCTGATACATTTGTAGATAAGCCGATGCAACATTTATCCCTAATCTACCTGCGATTGCTTCGTGCCAAAGAATGACATAATCTTCGGATCCTGTGAGAGATGCAAATGTCTCATGAAGACACTAATCGGCTGACAAAAAGATGTTCCTTGGTAGTCATTTTTGGCAACAGTATTACACGCTGCATATCCACAGCAAATATTGATGTATTATGCTGAATTTCTGCAGATGCATCTGCTTTGTAGGCTTGTCTGGCTTCCCCTGCTGCTGACAGGTGACGCTCACCATGTTGACAAGTTTCACATGATGAATATTTGTCATCAGTGTCACTATGTGTGGTCACATGCGCTCTGTACACGATACAAACATCACACACGTCCTGTGATGGCTTTCCCGAACCTAATGTTTTCTTGTTCGAACACTCTTCTATAAACAGAATAACAAACTTTTGGATGTTTTTCATTATAATCTTTCCACATATCGGAAATTGACAAATTGCAGTCCAAGTAGCGTCTATTGGGAGCACGCTCACGGGTGTAATGGCTCACTTGTGGGTGGTATCCATTGATGTGATCCCTGATGTTTCCCCAATTTGATTTGTTACTTGGCTCAGATTTTCCACGTCGGTCAGCTGTTTCAGTTATGGAAGACATGTTTCCTAATTTGGATTTGACAAATTCAGTAATAGTTCTGTCAGTTTTCAGTCCAAGAGTATGTAAAAACATTTTCTTGCACACACTTATCTTTGAACCAGATTCTGTGGGTAAATAGTATATAAGAGTGTGCGATCTTACATATTGGTCATTGGTGGCTTGAGCTCGAGAGTTGACAGGTTTAATCAGTATATGACCATCCAACCATAGGCGCTTCTCTCCAAAAGTCATAGACCAATATGTATGATTAACTGTTTCTCGATGCTTCAGGGAAAGCAACTTATAACACGATTTCCTGCATTTATCGGGGCATGGCGGAAGTAGATGATATTTCAGTTTGTTGTATTCCTGTCTCTGTAATTCTGTTCGACGACGTTTCCTGCAAAACAAATACAGTTAGAGATCAGCAACAGCCTTCTGGAGTATCTCTCCACTTCAGCCAACCTTTAACCCTTTCAACACCACATACCTCTATAGTGGTATTGGCAAAATGTGTAGATCCAGATGAGCCGGCTTGTGACAAGCCGTCTCATCAGGATCTGCATATTTTGCAAGTAATTTTCCTATGTTTCCCCCTTTTTCATAAATGGACTAGTCTGAAAACCATTCTGTGATCATTGGATTGGTCGCAAAGTAACCGATCGCAGTCCAGTCCAGTTACTTGGGGTTGAAAGGGTTGACTGTGTCAATACAGGGAGATATCGCAAAAAATGATGATGCATGGGTTATCATTATCGTGATGGCATCAGCGAGAAACGCATGTCACTTTTTTGTGCTAAATTTAAATATTTGATTTTTATTATAATTATTAGAATTATGGAGCAGACACAATTTTGTCTACAAATGGCTATACAGACAGACAGACAGACAGACAGACAGACAGACAGACTCCGTATTAACTGTGACGACTAGGAAGTGACTGTTCGTAAGAGCAAATTCCTATATGTTACGTAAATTAAACTTACTTAGACAAAGTTGTCGAATCAACACGATCTTCAATGGGTGGCTCATCGACAGGAGGCGTCGTCAAGACAGTAGCTGGCTCATCGGTAGGAGGGGTCGCCATGACAATATGTGGCTCATCGGCAGGAGGGGTCGCCAGGACTGTAGGCGGCTCATCGGCAGGAGGAGTCGGCATGACAATATGTGGCTCATCGGTAGGAGTGGTCGCCATGACGGTAGGAGGGGTCGCCATGACAGTAGGTGGCTCATCGACAGGAGGAGTCAGCATGACAATATGTGGCTCATCGGTAGGAGTGGTCGCCATGACGGTAGGAAGGGTCGCCATGACAGTAGGCGGCTCATCGACAGGAGGAGTCGCCATGACAATATGTGGCTCATCGGTAGGTGTCGCCATGACAATAGGTGGCTCATCTACAGGAGGGGTGGCCATAACAATAGGTGGCTCATCGGCAGCATGGATGGCCATGACAGTTACTGTAGGTGGCTCATTCACAGGAAGGGTGTCCATCACAGTTACTGTAGTTGGCTCATCGGCAGGAAGTGTCGCCATGACAACAATAGGTGGCTCGCTGACAGAGGTCACCATGACAGTGGTCGCCATGGCAGTAGGTTGCTCCTTGTCAGTGGTCACCACGACATTAGGCGGCTCCTCGACAGGGGTCTCAGTCACAGTGTGTGGGAGTACAGATAGTCTAGCCACTTTAACTGATATGTGGCCGAGCTCCAGCAAACCTACAAAGATAAAGTACACATACATCAGTGTGATGTTCACCTCCACCTTCGGTGTATAAAGGTTGAAATAATATATTATGGCTTCCATAATAGTGCTGGTGTCTTACAACCAATCAGAATCAGAAAAACATTTTTCCCCCAATGGGTGCATTAACATTTTGGTGAGGTCCATCAAAAGACACCCAGTGATGGTGTAGGTAAATACTTATTATGATATACTGATTTATTTTAATTTTTATCGTTACGTTATTACATATTTGAACTAGAAAATGTGGTCAGTCGACACACTTAGGGCCCCGTGGCAGCCATTCAATAAAGAAGCCTTAGAGCAATGCGTGTGTGCAATATTAAGGGATTGCGACCAAGTAAACAGAAAATATAGGCCATTTACGCGTGGTTAAGGTTTCGGGTGCAGCAAGTCAACGACCTTGACCCTGGGCTTAGCGGGGGCGGCACGAACGTGGATTTGTCACATGGCAGTAGAGGACCCTTAGAGCAATGCGTGTGTGAAATATTAAGGGATTGCAAGGAAGGGGCATTTACCCGCGGTTAAGGTTTTGTGAAAAAAATAAACGGACGGACAGACGGACGGACAGGGTGAAACCTATAGGGCACGCCGATTCTCGGCGGGGCCCTAATTAATTGTCACCTTAGTGTTATGGTGATGTGACAATTAAATAACAACAATCCTTTAGTATAAACAATAATATCATGAATCATATAAAGTATAACAATAATATAAAAATGCTGTGTTCAATTTCAAGCTATTTTCTACTAAACACTATAAAATATATCTAGCTACAAATACACCCAACATTCTCAATATTTTTATTATTAAAATGTTGTTGCAACAACGTAACGTTATATAATTCAGCCAGGTTCTCAGTCAGAGTTTAGTCTCATTGCAGTTCTTGCGGTTTCTCGATATAATATATGTTCTGTCGCACGCCAAGTTAGCTTGTTGCTGTAGCAACACTCTAACTTGGCATGCAATGAACATTATACACAAAAACTGGACTGGTGTATCATAACAATATTCATGCAGATTATAAACCACCGTGCTATAAAATAATATTATCATGATTATACTCATTAAAACTGCGATAAGACTAAAGTCTCAGAACCTGGCTCAATTATAGCTGACACAGACAGTATGGTAGCAATTCAGAGTTACGGAGCCACAACTAATCAGAACGTGTCTAAGTCTGCTAAAAATATCTCCATATTCTTGCCTAAGAGTATCAACATTTGTAAAACAAATGCAAATTATTCGCTCACAACAACACGTAATCATAATAATCATGTTGATTGAATTATTCAAAACGAGGCACACTGCAAAATAACAAACATAATAAATTATATATTTCTCATTACCCAGTAGGGTACGTTTTCACCCAAACATGGGTATGTTTTGACCCGATGTTGGGTACGTTCTTGGATACGTGTTTAGGGTACGTTTTAAACAGGGTACATTTTGACGCAACACCCCTCAAAATACTCCAGCACCAACTTGACACCATTTGCTCAAAACATAGACATAGTACTAGTAAGTGTTGGGCAGTTTTAATACAGTTTTATCTTCAATTCCAGCTGAGTGGGACAAAATTACCACTTCTGAAAAATCTTCAGTCTTTGCATTCATTAAACGCGAAAACATTGTAACTACTTTAGTGCAGAGGTCCATCAAAAAACACCATCACAAAGGTGTTGTAGTTTGATGTTTATGCAAACTAAGTCTCAATGTAATTAACCCTTTCAACCCTACAGCCCTGTACAGAGGTTTTGGCAAAAAATGTAGATCCAGATGAGCCGGCTCATGATGAGCCATCTCATCAGGATCTGCACTTTTTGCAAGTAATTTTCATATTCATAATGCCAGAACAAAAACACCCCCTTTTCATAAATGAACTGGTCTAAGAAACGTTTTTGTGACAATGGAATTGGTTGCAAATGTAACATATCCCAGTCCATTCACAGTGGCCTCCCAGTGTAATAAAGTGGGTGGGGAAATTCAACATTACGTTTCACATGATTACCTGCATTGTTCGACCTTTTTTCCGAAGCTGTATCCGGCGCTGGATAATTAGACAGTCCTGCAAGTTTCTTCATGGCAAGCTCCACCATTTTCTTCCCTCTAGACGCCATTTCGATATGTTTGTGATAACTTTCACTTTCCACAACACACATTCAGGGGCGCCGCCATGACAGTTCATGTGACTAAATAAGCCACCGCGATTGGCTGTTCGACTTGCTAGGTTTTGGCATCACAGGACATGGTTTACTGAGCACTCACTAAGCAGTTGCTATGTTTTACCATAACAATATATTAGAAACCAGAGGGAATTTTTGCATTGGTGGTACATAATATGGTGCGGCAAAACATAGCAAGTTCAAAAACGGTCTTAACTGATTTTTAACAATTTTTTTACTTACTAGGTTTTACCTGAACACTCAAGACTAAACGGCTCGTCGACGTCAACGCGGTTGATCCCACTGCAGTGGAGAACCAGCACGTGGCGGTCTTGTAGGTGGGGGAGGACACTCGACAGCAGGTCATGTTGAAGGGCCCACTTCCGAAGCGGCACAGAGTGGTCGATCCCGACTTCCCCAATGGCGGCTACATCTGGGAGGGTGGCGAGGTTCGCGAGCGCGAACAGGTTGGCGGTGTCTGCGTTGGGGGCGTGCTTCGGGTGTATCCCAATGGCAGTACGATATCCCCGGCTTCGTAGGTCCTTGATGGTGGCTTCGTCTGGGTAGCGGGATGGGTCACAGAAGTTGACGACACCCCCGATGACACTGACGGTGTGGGCCTCCCCGGGGCGTAGAAGGGCGTTGATCGTCTCGATGTCGTCGTCCACTCCCAAGGCCAACTGGAGATGGTCCAGATGGAAGTGGCTGTTGTAAGCCCCCGATCCGGCGGCCATCGGTGCGGCATCCAGCTCCTCGACGGGGACCTCGCGGGACGCAAGCTGTGGCGGCATGGGGACGACTACAAGGGACGCATCCTTGGGCGGCATGACGAGTACCTCCGGGGACGCATCCTGGGGCGGCATTCGCTGAACGATTTCTTCCATGGTGTTGTTGTGGTACGTCTGGAGACTGGCATACTGTCGCGGGTTCATCCGGGCGAGTAGTTCCAGCAGGATTTCCCAATGCAGCAGCATGCCGGGGCTGGAGACTGGCAGGCAGGCAAATATGTGGTCGGTGCACCCGAGGTACGCGTTGAGCGCCGTCACCGGAGTCCGTGTAGCGTCTGGAATCCGCCAGTTCCCGCCGAGTTTCGTAAACCACTCAGTCGCGTTGAGGAGTTCCACAAATTCGGATAGGCCGCTTTCCTCCCAGGATGAGGCGATCTGCTGCAGGGCTCCCTTCCACCGCAGAACATCCTCGGAATGTCGGATGTGAAGAGCCGTGGGAATATGTGCCGCATATGTGTGGCCCTTCGGATACCGGAATCTCTCCGCTGCTGCACACCAAGGAACAGGACAACCTTGCTTCCTCTTACTCTCCCCATCCGCAGAGTCCACCCTCCTGGACTTGGGTGCAGCGGGCCCTGTCGAACAGGGTGACTGGACCGTCCTCTTCTGGGCAGCGGGTGTTGACGTGGATCCACGTAGACTGGGTGGGGCATGGGTCGGGGACGTGGTGCGCCACGGCGTCGAACGTCGCGACGCACCGGCCGACTCGTCTCTCGCAGGCGGGAAATACACAGATCTTGTGGACGACGACGGACGGGTCTCTACTGGCGGGCTCGGGGCGGTGCTGCGGGCGATACTCTGGAGTCGGTGCCGTCTGATGTTGTGAGGTGGTGGCAGGTGTGGGCTGTCTGGCGGGTGGCTCGGGACTCTGGGTTCGAGTTGGCTCAGGCACGGGTGTAGGTGGAGGAGTCCGGTCAAGGTCATCTTCGTAGTCGAGCTCAACCTCATCTCGAAGATCCAGGAGCTGGGCCACTTCTTCTGCAGCGGAGAGGCCCGTCTGGCACATCTCGGTGGCCCGCGATGTCACTGGGAACTCGATCACCTCCTTCTTGACTCCTGATGTCCCGGCGTCCTGGCGCATCACGCAGATGTTTGGGTCCGTCTTAAGTCGGATGTCTTGGAAGCAGGCTCGGGACTCCACGACTTTGGGCGTCTTGCGTCTGACCGGGCAGAGGTGCTCGTCGACCCAGGTGGCGCTGGCAAATTGGTACTCCTCGGTGTTCCGGGCAGCCGTCCTCAGCCAGGTGGTATTCCTCCGCTCGCGGGCCAGGTCCGCCTGTCCTTGGATGGCGGCGAGTTGGTCGGTGGAGGTTCTCCTGGTTGCCATCATGACGTCCCAGATCAAGCCCTTGATGGGTAGGAGTTCTGCTCTCGCAGTGGCGCGGTTTACCCTTTCTACGGCGTTGGGCATCCTGTGAACACAACATAAAACATAGACTGCAACCTATGTCGAACATAGATTACATATTCCTGGGTGGGACCAGTACTGCACTTGAGGATGACGAAACATGACAAGACACATGGGACTGTTGGTTCACGGGTAATGGGCAGCTAGTCAGAGGTGGCGCTTGGACCTCCTCGAGCACATTTAGGGCATTTGTACTTGTCAATTTGAAGTGCATCCGATGCCGAGACATTCACACACGACCCATGAAACCACTCATCACAGTAATCGCACATGATCATGAAGCGTCCCTCCCATGGCTTACTACAGCTGCAGTAGAGCTTGTCATCCCCCTCACTCACATCTTCCTCACGCTCACCCTCCTGCCATTTCTTTATCCACCCCGGTAGCACCCGATCTCCATGGCTTGGCAATGATCTCTGCAGCCTGTCGAGAAAATCCGTCCTTTCTGATACCCTTCCTGATAGTCGCCAGGCGTGTAGGTTCAGAATGGCCGGATTTGCATGATATGTCTTGCCCGAGTGCTGTGACACAATCCCGGGCGACATTGGTAGAACTACCGGGCGCTCTACTAACAGCTCTATGAGGCTGGAGAACCAACTCCGGTTCGGCCAACATGGAGCTATCAGCGTCACCCTGCAGTCCGACAGGCGGATCTTCTGCAAGACCTGTGTCAGTAGAGCGAATGGCGGAAACGCGTATGCGTCCACTCGGTTCCACGACAAGGACATTGCGTCGACCGCCCATGCCCTGGCATCTGGCACTGGCGACACATACATGGGTAGCTGGTTGTTCAACCTGGTTGCGAACAGGTCTACCCACGGGTTGCCCCATCTGTTGATTACCGCATGGGCTACTGTTCTCTGTAAGCTCCATTCGGTAAGAACAGGGGACACCCCCCCCCCCCCCCGCGACAGGTAGTCCGCCAGAATATTGGACTTGCCTGTAATGTGCCTTGCCACCAGCACCATGCCGTTCCGATGACACCATAGCAACAACTCCCGAGTCTCCAGGCAAAGGTCTATCGACCGGGTTCCTCCCTGCCTGTTCAGGTAAGCCACCACCGTAGTGTTGTCCGTGGCCACCTGAACAGACTTCCCCCTGACGTGGGGTAGTGCTTCCACTAGAGCTAGCGATACTGCTCTTAGCTCGAGCATATTGATGTGGAGCCCGATCGACTCCTCTGCCCAAATCCCCGAGAACATCAGCCCCAGAGGCTCCAGATGTGCACCCCAACCCGAGTTGGACGCGTCCGTTGTGAGCACCAACTCGGGGATCCGGCGTGGCCATGGGAACCCCTTCCTGATACCACGTCCGTCGAGCCCATCGTCTGAGATGATGCTTGAACTGTCCTGACAGCGGTATCGAGATCTCTAACGATTGATAGTGCGGTTTCCAGTGAAACAGCAGAAAAACCTGTAGGGGTCGTAAGTGTAGCCGACCCAGACAAAGAAGATCTGCTGCTGAATTCAGCAACCCCAGCAGTGACAGAAATTCCCTTGCCGTCAGACATATCGTGTCCAGAACGTTGAAAACCAATAATTTCAGCGTCCTTTCCACTCTGTCTGCCGGCAGTCTCACTATCCCCTGACTGGTCAGGAAGTTCATCCCCACATAGCAGAAGTCCTGAGTCGGAATCAGTTCTGACTTCTCTATGTTGGGGATGAGTCCCAACATCGTTATCAGCCCCCAGACCCAGAACACCCTCAGATTGAGCAGTAGGGTGCCCCTCGACTGATCGTGCAGGAGCCAGTCGTCCAGGTATTGAAGTATTGAAATACCTCTCCACCTGGCTTCTGCCCCGATTATCTCCATGAGTTTCGTGAACACCCTTGGTGCCGTGGATATCCCAATGGGTAGGACACGAAACTGATATACTCGGCCCTCCGAAAGAAATCGTAGGAACTTCCGAGATGCCGCGCACATCGGTACATGTAGATAACCGTCCTGTAGGTCGATGGATACGGCCCAGTCGTTTACCTGTATAGTGCGTCGTATCGACCGGGTCGTTTCCATCTTGAAATGATCTGTCTGAATGAACAGATTCAGAGCTGACAGATCTAATACGGGGCGCAGCTTGCCGTTTCGTTTTGGTACAACGAAAAGCCTGCTGTAGAAGCCCGGAGATAGCCAATCTCCTACTTCCACGATGGCGTTTTTCGCTAACAAGGCTTGCACTTCTGACACTAGCGCTTGCCTTTTTAGCGAATTCTTGTATGGTTCCCACTTCGGCGGAAACCATCTCAAGGGGGGTTGTGTGTGGAAGGGAATAAAGTGTCCCTTGCTCACCACCTGAATGGCCCATTTGGAATCCGTAATGTCCTTCCATTGCGGAAGGAATTCAGATATTCTCCCTCCTACCGGCCGGTAGGAGTCTGGAATGGACCATTCCCCCGAACGCCCCACGCCCCATCTGGAATGGACCATTCCCCCGAACGCCCCCCGCCGCCATCGCTAGCCTAGCCAATTGCTGATTCTGCCTCTCGGCAGCGTCAGCCGTTGCCACCTGGGCACACCTATCCCCAAAAAGTGTCTTTGCTTGGAGTGGTGCTGCCCTCAGCGTATCCCTACCCTGCCCTGGCAGGATAGAGGATACTGCCAGAGTCGCATCCCTCTTCGACAGTACGATGTCCGCTGACATCGTCAGCGCTGTCGCCATAGCATGCTTCGCCGCTCTGGCGGATGATTGTAGCAGTGACTCCACCGCTCGGGAGTCTCCTGCTTCAATAGCTGCCCTGGCCGCTCCAAGAAACAAGTCTGTATGGGAGGCCATTGCCACCAGAGACCTCGCCCTTGCGTCCAAGGAGTCTAACAGGACCTCTGATGACTTTGGATAGGCAGGTTTAGAGACCCCAATCTTTTGGGCGTCCTCTTCCAAGCCTGGTGTTTTGATGGGCCAAGTTTCCGTGTGTGCGGTGTAAAACTTGAGCCCCTGTTGTGCCAAAAAACTCTTGGGGGTCAGCGTTCCAACTTACTTGGATTCTGACCCCTGAGCCCTGGCCAAGTCCTCCAACAGCGCCCCTACTGTGGGTGACTGTGGGAGCCTGGGCATCTCTTTGGTGGACATAACCTTGTCTGCCTCCCAGAGAGATTTCGCCCTTGGTACCGCCGCCGGCTGCGGCGGACAAACCTCCTGAGGCAGATACTGGTATACCGCTTGTATTGCCTCAGAATGCGCACTATCCTCCCCTAGAGAGGTAGCCACCTCACAGTCCTCACTACCCCCTGGTAGCTCAAATTGCTCAAAAGCATCCTCGCATTGTGCCGTCGCCTGCGGTACGACCGTATCCACCTGATCTGGTGACACGTCGCTGACCGTGGGCACGTTAGGCATACTTCGCTTAGTAAATTCCTCCATCATCATGGTGATGGAGGACAACAAGCCCTTGGTCTGCTCCCTTGACGACGCTCTGTCATCATCTGAATGGGAACGAGACCTGTCTCTCATGCCGCCTACGGCGATCTCGTCTCGACTGGCGTGATCTAGACTCCTGTCTGTGTTTACTAGATCTATACGCCAGCGGACTGCTCGACGAGCTACCAGAAGAGGAACTAGATCTAGATCTATACCTCTTGCTGGTCGCTCTGCGTCTGCTATGTCTATGTGGCGAACGTGTCCGAGAACGCTCCCCACTAGACGGAGACCTGGTAGCCCTAGACCCTGCCCTAGAGCTACCAACCCGTCCGGCGTCCGGTGGCCGGTGTCCGGTGGAATATTACTACATTCCCCCGTGGCATAGCCAGTGGTATCGATGTGGTCGCCACCATGTGCATCGATAGCCTTGACATTCCCGGTATTGTCCGGTGTCCGGTGGCCGATGTCCGATGGCCTGTGTCCGGTGTCCGGAGTCCGGTGGAACACCCTGACGTGGCTCAGTGGGTTGCGGGAAACCCAGAACCTGCTCAGTGGGTTGCGAGAAACCCAGAGCCGAGTCACCCTGTTGCAAATTCCGCTGGCCGGATGCCGTGTACGGTTTTTGCGGTAGGGTACCCTGCGTACGAAGGAGATCAGTGGGTTGCGATAAACCCAGAGCCGGTTCAGTGGGTTGCGAGAAATCCAGAACCGTGACCCCGTCACCCTTCGAACGTGTGGAACTGTGCGAACTGGGCGTGGACTTCGAAACGTTAAGTTTCGTTATCCTGCCCAGGGCTACCTTCCTCTTATCTGCATAAGAGCGAATTGATAGCACTTGCGACCATGTTTTCGGCCCCCAAAGAGCCGCAACATAGCATGGCTTATCCTGTGAACAGCCATTCTGTTTTTGACAACAACGGAAACATATGATTTCGTGCGAATCCCATGTTCCCGCCTTGTGGCCACAGCCCAGAGTTTTCTGGCCGGCCACTGCCTTGGGAGGATCACCCTTACCCATAGTAACCCTCACAAGGTACCACGCGAATAATTTTTTTTTTTTTTTTTTTAAACCGTCGAGTACTGGTACCCCACGGCTACCGGTCACTCGCGTGGCCACGTCACGAAAAACGCGAAAAAAGTTCAAATTTCGTCAATTTCCTCGACCAAAACGTTCAGAAAGGTTGAGCCAGCAATCTAAAGGCCTATATTGTCGTTAAACAACAATATCCGCGACCCTAGACTGCCTTAGAAGTCACAAAAACTTGGAAATTCAGAATAGAGTACTCACTTCTTGAAGTTTCCAAATAAAGAGGAGGCTTCCTACCGCGCATGCGCGGACACCGGGCACCTGTCAAAGGGTAAGTGTAAAGTGCAGTACTGAGTGTGGGATAATAAATTGAAGTTTGGAAAGGAATTTGGACCTATAGTCACGTATAGCAACATATACAGGTAAGTATTCACAGAAACTAATTTTACTTAGAAAAATTCTGATTTTTCAGCTTAACTCGGAAGATGCTGGCTGAAATCTTTTTGGTTACTACTGCTGGACCCTTCCACGGTGGACTCGGTTTCTTTGATTTGCCCTTGACGACTGCAGTATCAAGGAGGTGCACGACATCCCCTTCTTCGTACGACCGCTGAAGAATTCTCAGGTCGTAATTCCTCTTCATGTGACTCGCCGAGGTCTTCAGTGATGCTCGTGCTGAGTCGTGGGCCCTATGAAGCGTGTGTACGAGTTTGGCTGCATAACTGTCTGGGTCGTCATCCCGGGCCTCTCTTTTGTTGGGTGGGAATAGGAGATGTGCTGGCATGTTGACTTCTCTACCCAACATCAACTTGTTCGCAGTGAAGCCCGTCGAACGGTTCACTGATGCCCGTATTGCACCCGCAATTTGTGGAAACTCTAGATCCCACTGGTTTTGTGCCTTCCCTATGAAGCAGCGTACTGCATCCATCAGAGTACGGTTGTAGCGTTTGACCTGGCCATTGGCGGAAGGTCGGTAGGGCGTCGTCCGCGTCTTATGGATGTGCAGGGCCTTACAAACCGCAGTGAAGAGCTTGCTCTCAAAGATAAACGTACAAAACGACGTACAAAACTGTGCCCAAATAACAGGGTACGTTTTACGCCAGGGATGGCCATTACCCAAAATGTAAACAACTTTGGCAACTGGGTTGCACACCAATTCGCTACAAACAGCAGGAAATAACCAGCTCAGAAAAAAATACACTTACAAGGTGCGATAATACATACTACAATGTATGCACACAAATATACTTATCTGCATACGCGAAATTAAACAAATTTTGAAGAAGAACAACTCGGTTTTCTTCAAAACCTCTGCGTCTCGGCAGCCAGAATCTGAGCTAATCTAAATTTAGTAACATAATGCGTAAACCTGCAATCTGATTGGCTGCCGATAATGTATTCAAGGTACAGCTGCTGGCGGTAACTTGCGTACACTCTGCAAACAATGTAAAGTATCGACTGGACTAAAACAAATAATCCAGGTGTGACCCAAACAGTTTTATTTACACAAAATCATTTTTGTTAGAAAAGTATACTTTGCAATTTTACTTTACTTTACTGACAACAGTAAATCGCGGGTTGAGCGCAAGACTATGGTATCTGTATTTTCACAACTTTTCAGGAGAGACAAAAAACCTTCTTATTTTTTCATTTCAATGTTTTTTGTCATTTTGTTCACAGAGAATATAACTGATAGGCATAGAATGAAAACAAAACACATTTTATTTCAATTAACTGTCTTATTTAGAAAATAATGGTGAAACAGTTACTTACAATAGTATTGCAGTCAAATGTACATTTTATTAATATTTTACTTAATGCAAAACTATTGTAAGTAGACTTACAATAGTATTGCACTGAAAAATTCTTCATCTTGAAAAAAAAGTTAATGTAAGACTATTTTAACTAGACTTACAATAGTATTGCACTGAAAATTTCTTCATCTTGAAAAAAAAGGTAATGTAAGACTATTGTAACTAGACTTACAATAGTATTGCATTGAAAATTGCTTCATTCTAAAAATCAAGTTAATGTAAGACTATTGTAAGTAGACTTACAATAGTATTGCATTAAAAATTGCTTCATCTTTAAAAAAAAGTTAATGTAAAACTATTGTAAGTAGACATACAATAGTATTGCGTTAGAAAAATGCTTCATCCTGAAAATCTAGTTAATGCAAAACTATTGTCATGATTTTATTATATTACTTGCGCTGTATTAAAATATAGAAATACATTCCAGACTGATGGCTATCTATCACTAATAGGCAATAAAAGCACCTGTCTATCTGTTATAATGCTTATGTATTGCATAACATGTGGTCCAGCTGTACCATTATTCGGTTTCATATTTTTCGGTAATGCACTGGTACCAGTGCCATATTTGTTTATGCATTAATGAGCTCGCGCAACTGTTTCACCAATATCTATCAGTACACACAACGTTGCGTCAAACCTAAATGGAACCTAGAAGACGTTTCAAACATCAAATTCTGGAAATGTATGTAACATTTCGGCAACTGGTGATGTGTTGAATGCACAGGTGCCAGACAATTTTATCAACTGTCTATGTTTATAGTAGTAGATATTAGAAGGTTGACAATGGGCTGAAATACATGCCATTTCAAATGAGTGAAAACGTGTCGAGCACAGTCTTCCATTGTGTCACTAGGATGTGTTTACTTGAGGAAAGACATTAATTATTATTATATTGCACTTTACCGGGTCTAAAACAGCCATGTTTTCGTTATACAGCTCAAACCTTGAGACAAATTCTACCCAACAAAAACACGTCGAAATCGCCGGCCCCTTTGAGAGCGCGGTACGTCGCGTGTCAGCGAACAGCCAATCACAACGCCACAAACCACACACTTCTTGACGTCAGTAAACAAAAGTTTTCCCGCAACGTTAGTTGCGACGTTGTGATTGGCTTCCTGGTTGACGCGTGACGTTCCGTGCTCTCAATGGGGCCGGCGATTTCGACGTGTTTTTGTTAAGTGAAAAGGGTCACGAACTTTGAACGATATAACAACTACACGTCTGTTTTTGACCCGGTAAATGGCACTAGTACGATTAGTAATGTCTTTTCTTGAGAATAAATACCATATTGACAAAATGTAAAACTGTTTTCGATACTTTTTCGCTTATTTGAAATTCCATGTATTTCAGCTCGCTGTCTACCTATTAATAACTTACTTATATTGATAGAATTGTCTGGCACCTGTGGTTGAATGTAACGCAATGATGTCATTCGGCGTCATTTGAAATAATTTTCAATATACCGGTATCTATATTATTTTTATTGGGTTTGACGTTTACAACAGACTTATTGATCGGCACATTCTTACAATTCAAATTAACTGTGAAGCGGGACTAGCTGCAGTTCACTAGAGAAATCAAAATGTACTCGTGTCTCTTCATGTAAACATTAAATTTTAGCAACAGTTACTGTTACAGTGGTTATGCAATACATAGGAACTAACATTCGTGATGGTTCCATATAATAATTTTTAATGAACTCGGTTGCTGAGTTCATAAGTGACTCGGCAGAGCCTCGTCAATTATTAACTCAGCAACTCGTTCATTAAAATTCATAATAAAAAATTACATGGAACCGTCACTCATGTCAGATCCTCTATACCCAAGGTCATGAAGGTCATAACAGCAAATCCAACTATCGCGCAATGTCATTCTGTCAATTGTGATGGTCAGTCTTCATCGGATTCTGGGTCATGGGGTAATGATGAAAAAAATTCATGGTGAACAGCTGGAATGGTCCTGTCTCTACACAAAGACATCAGGTCATCGAACTTTTTCTTAGCTAAAGTTGGGCATTTATCCCTTAGTTGCGGGAGTACAATATTGGCTGGGTCTGGATTTATTTCGACTGATCGTCTCAAACGCTGTGCTAAGTTGAGTTTATGTACTGGTCCATCAAAACAATACTGGAATTCCACGACATTTGGATTTGCTGATGTGACCTTAAATGTTCGAACTCCACTCCAGTAGACCTTCTGCCTATCAACATCTAGATCAAAATTTTTCAAAATGTTACACACGTGACCAAAATTGAAAAAATCAGAACTGCTAATTTCTTTCACTACGTAAGGCTTGGCAGGTCTAGCCAGCCTAATTGTGGCGGCCCATTGAGGTGTTGTATATATCGACACATTTCTGCTTCTGGACTCAATGCAAGAATGAATACTATCATTTTCGTTTTGGGTATGACCCTTTTCTAAGAATTTATGCTCTATGGATTCAAGTTGTAATTTGTTTATGGCGTACCAATACATGGCTGTAAAATATTTATTTTTATTTTGCCCACAGCAATTATCAGAGTACAAAATTATATTCTTTTTATTTTGCCCACTAACGGTTTCAAGAAATGTATAAATGCACGAGGCCACTTCGCACCCACCCCTTGACGCAATTACCTCATTCCATACATAGCAATAGCCATCTCGTGTTCCCAAATCGTATGCAGTCAAATTGAATGTATTCAATCGTCTCTTATAATAAAGAGATGACTCAAAGCTCTTTGGCGTCGTCAAAACCTCTTCTAAGTCAAAGCAGGCAGCAAAAAAGTTTTTATCTGATTTGCTGGCTGCCTCCTTATCACATTCTTTGTGTTTTCTAGATCTTTCTTTATTTATTGTGTGGCTCTGGTATTCTGCCTTAAAAGTTAAGTCTTCTCTTTCAAGTTCAGTACTATGTTTGTATTTCGTGCACAAATCACACTGATCTTTCTTTGGTTGATGAAAGGATAAGTTAAATTCGTAATCGAATATGCGTCTGTATGCATGTTCTTTTACAGGCTGTTGATCATCACAGGCACATGCCTCTTTATACAGATCGTACATTTTTCTGACACTCAAGTCAGCTGACAAATACTCTTTCTTAGAGTCTTTTCTACAGTAGTGGCTTTCTATGTGAGCGAATGAATTTATGTGTGATCTTACATAATCTAGTTTCTCACTATTAATTTTCTTGGGCCGGGTCGCATGTTTGCCCCTTGCGTCCGGAGAGGATGCCCCAAAATTTCCTTTCTGTAAGGCGGTATTGACTTTTTGATCACTCACAGACAAAGTATCGAGAAAAAATGTTTTGCACACTTTGTGTGGTTGCTCATTTAGGGGTAGATGCCACTTTATGGATGCCACAATATTTACAACATATGATGTAAAATTTAACATGTTCAACACTATAGATCTGTTAGGGCTGTTTACAAATAGTGTAGATCCAGATGAGCCAGGATCTGCACTGTTTGTAACAATTTTATTTTTTATTACCAAAACATTTTTTACATTTTGTTTACATTACAGTTCATTTCATTAATTCTTTGTGATACTTTGTAAAGCAGCCGTTGTTTACACACAGACGAGTGCTGCACTAGCTGTTGGCAACTGATGGACACTTATTGTCGCCGTTTCTCCTTGGTACACTGCTTGCACCGGCTGGGTTTGTCGAACTGTGTTGGCCAATGAGCATTTCCGCAGTTGTCGACAACAGATATCGACTTCCTTTTCCGGGACCCGTGGAATGTTCCAATCATCTGGATGGCCAGAACTTGGCGGATGTCGATCTGTTTCCTCTTCACTTCTTTCCCACAACGCGTTGTTTTTTGTGATTTGGAGACTCCTGCATACAAATCATGGCATTCACAAGGGTGATGTCAAAACAAAACCAGAACAATTGTTTCCACCATTTTTTAGCTTTCCTACAAGTAGAATACTGCATCCGTTTTTGATCCGCCAAGTCGACGCCAAACAAAAATTTGTTATAACTCTCCGCGACTTTGGGAGCTGGATACTCTGTTTGTGAATGCCGCTTGACTGTCGTAGAAAACTTGCAAAAGTCACAGGAAGACTGGGTCTTCAAACGTCGTCAGGTCATAGCTGTCATTGGTCCCTTTTGCATAATGATACTGTCACCTCTGTTTTTCAGTTTTTTTTGTTTTTTACTGCTTCAGGCATACCTTTCCTGTTGGCCCTAACAGTCCCTGAACAGTACGTTTTTCATTGAGGAGATCTTCATATAATTTGGGGTTTGAAAAGAAGTTATCCATGTATACGACATGGTATTTTCCCAGAATGTTCCTTGTCAGATCTTTGACAACACGAGTGCTGAGTCCCATTTCTCCTGCTGTGCCTGCAGTTTTTCCCGTATATATTTGGAATTCGTTGACAAATCCATTATGGGGGTCCGCTCTCTCCCAAACTTTAATTCCATATTTAGTCGGTTTGGCGGGCAAATATTGCTTGAAGGACAATCTCCCCTTGAAGGCAATCATTCCCTCATCAATGCTCTGCTCCCTGTGTAAACAGAATACTTTCAATTATTTCTACTATAAAGATCAATTATTATTAGCAATGCAAATAAAGGTGATGATGTCATTGAAAGGACCCTTTCAATGACACCAATCACCAACAATTATTTAGAAATTTATGAATATATATATACACTAGTTCTAGATCAACTAGCACACTTCTGTACATGCTGTAGCCTGATATTAGTGATAACGGTCTATATGGTTTAGCAGCACGCCGGATGTTTCATTGATGGTATGGTGAACAGTGCAGATCCTGATCAGGCTGTGCGGATGCACAGGCTGATCTGGATCTACACTGGTCTCAAAATTCCTAATTACAATCACCTGCGAGGTCTGTAAAGGTGAATACTGAACAGTGCAGATCCTAATCAGACTGTGTAGTTGCACAGGCTGATCTGGATCTACACTGGTCGCAAAATTCCTAATTACAATCACCTGCGAGGTCTGTAAAGGTGAACAGTGCAGATCCTAAACAGAATGTGCAAAATTCCTAATTGTAATCACCTATGAGGTCTGTAATTGTTGAGACAGGCGTTGTTGACAGCATCAATGACAGGACGGACATGCATGGCACAACTTTTCGTGGCCGGGTTGACCTCGTGCAGGATTTTGGGTTGTGTCGTTGAGATGGAAATATTTCATCAATCTCTCAAACTGCATTCTGGTCATGATCTGTGGAACCGATGGTATCTCAAATGGCCATGTTGATTTCCATGCCAGGCTGTATGAGGGAACGCCGATGACTAAAAATATTATGTGTAGCCCCAAAAACGCCATCATCTCTTCAAAGCTGGTGTCTACCTACTGGGAATCTGGCTTGATCTGCATTGATTTGGCAGCATAATTATTTGTTTCCCGTACCAACATCAATATAACAGCTGTCGGGAAGAATTTATGGGAAAAGTCCAACTCGTTCTTGCCCTCTGGTAATACGAATGATGCCCCGATCTCCTGGACAAAATTCCTGATCTCGGGAAGCTACATGAATACGTCGTTCGAGCCGTTCGATTTCAGCATCAGATTCGTCATCGGACGCGACTGGCGAAGATACCGAAATGTCACTCCCGACACTTCTAACCGAGCCGATATCATCACTTGCAAAGCCACTGTCGTCAGAATCATCTGAATTTCCGTTCCAATCAGCCATTTTATTTCTGCACAGCAAGACCGCGTGTGTACTATTTTTATAACACACAAATTTCCAATAAATCGTCCTTGACACATATCTAAATATGGCACAGCCTCGTTCTGATAATTCATTAATCATTTGTGAACAATAATTTGATTCGTCTATATTCGAGCAGTTATTTACTAGTTACTGACCAATCGTTTCGTTTTTAACATCGGTGGTATTTGACACAAATATTTACGTCACTGGGGTAGACGTTCTAATTTTGGATAGCGGATAGACCAGTCACTGGGTTTACACCGCTGTGTAAACGTGACGGAATTATCAGTCTATGGTTTCGCAGGTGGCAAAACGCGACGGATATATCAGTCTACGGCAGGTAAAGAGTTAATTAAAACAGGTTCCTTTCTATCTCACTGTTAAAACAGCGTCCTTTCAGTCTCTCTGTTAAAATGGCGTCCTTCCAACCACACTGTTAACCCTTATCCCGCCGTGAGCCTAATGGCTTATCAGCCAAGCTGCTGCCACCTGAGTTTACAGAGAAATGCTGACCAGCTGTTCTGACAGGCACCACATGTGTTCAAATGCATGTAACTTTTTTGTTATGTTAGCAATCCTGATCAACCCAATATGTAATTTATAGAGTAAAGACTGACCAACACGAATATATGAATAATTTCATAATATTATTATTATTTATGTCATAATCACCAACTGATTATGAATTATTGCAATATTTACACAAAATGTTACGAATATTCCATAAGAATTCAGTGATTCTACTCACTCCGAAAATAGAAAACATGTTCTACACAGTAACATATCAGCAGAAGGTTGTGGATGAGTAAATTACAAACTGTTGTTACATCAGAATACATAATATAGATCCAGATAAGCAACACATTTCAATCTTACAATTCCTGCATGGTTTCCATGAAAAAAGTGCAAAAGTAAGCAATTACTGCAGCATAATGATCCTAAAATTGTTATTCAAGTTTTGAATAATGTTGCACTGAATAGCGACCAGTGTGGCCCCTGGTCAGACTGCATATAATGCACAGTCTGATCCGGGGCTACACTGGTCGCCCATTTTGTAATGTACATACCGGTATTCAGAGTCGTGATAAATGGTAGATCCTGAGTTACATGTATATATGAATATAGTTCATTATAATAATACCTGCTAGCTAACTGGATCTATATATATGTATGTTGTCTGCAACAACAAAAAGGGTCTTATTGGGTGTTAGACTAGGGTAGCTCATGATAAGCTAGATATATGGTTGTGACTACTAGCACATACCTCGTAATTGTCAATATTCCGGCAACTATGTTCGGTCACTGCAAATATTCACGCCATGGCATTTTCGTCATTGTTTATTTGCATGGTGATTTTGTACTTGTGTGTATGATATCGTGCAAAGCAGTCTGGCACACACATGGGTTTTTCACATTGTTTGCACTCCATAGATGTTTGTTTTCGCTTGTCATTACGCAAACATTGTATTAGCGAGCCTACCTCACCAAACCCCCGGTTACCTATGTAAACAGCGGGTTTGGTGAGGTTGCCGCGCAATAGGTAATGCGGTCAAATAGGTCACGATGCAGTGACTATTTTCAATCAATAACTTATGTTGTAAGCGATTGAAATGTGTATTTTCAATATTTATATTATTAAAATGTATCATATCGGTACCCCTTTAAGTAATAATTGTATATTTTAAATGTAATGATGTTGTCATGAAGCGCATGAATATAAGTATTAATTAATCCAGTTTATATTGAGGCAAATCACACAGCCTAAAAACATAGTGCTGGAGTATAAACCATAGTATCGTATATTATTCATAAGTATATCACTATTAAACATTAATTACAATATGTATGCATATTATTAAAACAGTAGATGCTACCGCTGTTTTCGCTGTATGTGATATGTATAACAAAATATTTTTTTTTATTCGTCCGCGTACGGATTTCTGTCACACAAAGCGCCATTTTCAGTTCATATTTTGACCTGTGCATATGAACCGGGCTAAGTTTAAACAACGCTCGATTCCGTCCAATTCAGATTTCTCTGCAGAATGTTCAGACTAACTACATATTAAGTAATGTTGCTAAATAAGTGTTAACGGCTGGAACATGGTTATCACTAAAAGGAAGAAACCACAGTCGTATTATTGAAAAATAAGATTTGCCATTAATCCAGTGTAAACAATAGACCGTGTGATCCCATTTCCTGAGTAGCCCCCGCTTAGTGAAACGATGTGCTAATCATGATATTATGTTCCCCAATAATTGGAAACGGTTTGAATTTCTCGGTAAAAACTACGAGTCATAAAAAAATAACGATGTATATTTAACATTGGATATGCTTAAACGGTATTACTCTCTCATCGGATCGTCAGTTTTCGTCGATAGCGATTTAACGTACTGATCTGGTCTTAATTTATTGTCAACTTTCAACGCCATTTACAGAATATATGGTTAATTTTGGAAATAAATAACGGCAAATTACGATGACGTCTGCTCTGAAATATCTGTCAACATGCGGACGTAATTTAAGGAAATCGATTATATTTTAAGGCTACATCTGTGACTAATTACGAATTTATGTATGGTCTTTGGCTACACCCGACACATTACACAGATCTAGTTGTAAATACACGTCGCTTTGTGTGGGGAAAAAATGATAATGCGTAGTTGTGTGTGACGAGGTGTTGATCTGATGACACCACACAGCTGTGACCCTTATTGGCAATGTTTTGAAATTGACGTGTCGTTTTGATGTGTGCCGCAACACCTCACTGTCGGAGACAACATGACAATTAACGATATACTCTCGATTATACACAGATCTATTAGACGGCTGGTTATTTAAAATAAAGAGTAGTTCAGTACACCTTCGCCGATATTGTTTTTAGAAAATCTGTAATATTTTCCGTAAATGGTGTTGAAAAGTTGACAAAAATTCTATCACCGTATTTAGTTGTGCCGATATTGTTTTAAAAAATCAGTAATTTTTTTCCGTAAATGGTGTTGAAAATTGACAAAATATATAGCCGCATTTCTCCGATATTCGTTTAGAAAATCACCAATATTTTCTGTAAATGGTGTTGACACAAAATGCAGCGTTCACGCGGAATTCAAATAAAATACAAAATAATAATTTAATAAATAGACGCCGATGGCTACTGTGTTTGCGGCCAGTGAATTCTGGTCGTGGTAGCCACAGGCGCAGTTCGAACAGTGTTGTGAGCAGATGGAGGACAATAATTATTTCAAATTCATAAAAAAATGTTTGCTGTCCGAAAATTAATTAATTGTGACAGGCAAAAAAAAAAGATTTTGGGACAGTAAAACATTATATGGTATAGACAGTATAGACAGTACCTCAAACTTAAAAAAAACAGTAACAAACTGTCTGATATATTACTTAAACTTAAAACATCAGTAACAAACTGTCTGTGTATATTTACTTAAAGACAGACACTTTAATTGTTGGTAAGTTTCTATCAATTTATAGGTATTTTTATTAAAATCATAAAATTGTGAAAATATTACAAAATATTAAAATCACAAAAATAATATATATGGAGAATTTTTTTTTATACCACGTCGAGGTTTGAAACCCCGACCCTTTCGGGAATCGGTAATTAAATCATTGAAGTCGGCGACCTTAACCTCACGACTGTTGCGCCATTTATGACAATCACAGTTATACAGAAGTGCTATCAGTATTACGCCACCATTTGAACGTAATAATTATTAAATTATTTGCAACTCCATCTACAACAATACCGTTACAGAGATACGCTATTGAAACAACATGTATTAGTACCCATAACATAACAAAGTAATGTATCATTATATATCACAGGAGATAGCTTAAAACTATATATCCTAATCATAAACAGAACAATCCGCTTGGCTCGTATGAAAATAGTTCGCGTGATATTGATTATCTCCCTTGCCGAAAGTAGTTCAGTGATTTATTAATTCCAAATAAGACGTGTTTGTGTAATGTGTGGCCTGTTCTCTTTTTTTTCTCCACATTGCATACGATGCAGTCACGAATTGGGTTTAGTCGTTTGGCCCCCTCTTTCGGCTGGATCTTCGCAGGAAAGTGTCTGCCTGTGAGACGCCCGATATCTTCCGACTTTCGTCTCCCGGCCAATGGAGCGGGTGCATCAGGTGCTGACTCAAGCAGTGACTTCACCAACTGCAGTCGGAACTCACGATGTGTCCGTTTCTTCAGGCGTTCCCCATATTTCCTGTAGAGTGCGTACGCATTCACCATCATCAAGTTGAAAAGGTGGAAAAATAACTTTTTCCACCACTTTACAGACTTCCGTAGCACATCATAGTATTGCACTATTTGGTCGCTGAGGTCCACCCCTCCCATCTGTTTTATGTAGTCGATGATCGCGATCGGCTTCAATATCGGCTCGTTCGTCCGCCTGTCAATCCGATCAGTCGGCCTCATGGATTGTCGTGAGCATGTGCACGTCTCGCTTATCGTGGAATTTCATAGAAAGCATGTTCTCATTTCGACGATAAATACTTTCTCCCTGTTTCAGTTTTTTCACCACAGATAACACTTTTGGGGTCCCCTTCCGATTGATACGGAGTGTTCCACATGCGTATGTATCCAGCAGGTTCAGTTCTGTGAATAACTCAGGTGATGTGTAATAGTTATCCATATACACGTGATGGCCTTTGGACAACAGACCACACTGACCGAGCATCCAGATAACTATTTTTGATGTTTGTGTCAGATCGGAGTAAACATCGGCGAGTTGCCCATTTTCATCATCTGGTACCAAAGCATGTACATATGATGCACATTCTGTCTGACCGTCATACACGTCGAAGCCTACACAATAACCAGACGATGATTCACATACTTGGTAAAGTTTTATCCCAAACTTGTTAGGTTTCATGGGATTGTACACGCGGAATTGTACACGTCCCTTGAATGGACACGTACCCTCGTCGAAGCTCAAGTTCATTTCTGGCTCATATTTGAGGAAGTTCTCACGGATCATTCGTATGAAGGGCCGTACTTTATGAAGGCGATCATAACCTGGTTCCCCTGCCGGTACTGCTGTAGAGTTGTCGGCCACATGGAGATTCGACAACAGAAGTAAGAACCTATTCTTAGACATATGTTTGCCAAAGAACGGTGTGGAGAAACACTCTTCGGTCGACCTATACATTTCAATGTCGGACTTTCGCGTCATTCCCATGCTAATGACCAAGGCGAAGAACACCTTCAGTTCATCTATGGTGACAGGTTTCCACTTGTGCAGTCTTCTCTGGGGCTTCAGTTGTTGGGTGGTGATTTTATTGGCAGCATACGTATTTGTTTGTTCCACAAGGTGTGTCCACATACTTTAATCAAACAATATGTTGAATAAATCCAGTGGTGTTGGGCTATCCGGAAACTCGCATGTCAATCCAGAGTTGCCAGTAAATGGCATCAATAATGGAGGGCTGTCAGTTTTACCCCACCCACTGTTTACATCGGATTGAATTTCTTGGTCTCGTGGCGATTGTGTCATGTCTACAAGCTGAATGACGTTTACGGCCCGAATAATTTCCTCCAAATTATCATCATCATTGCTGCTATCATCACCACTGTCAGAGAAGTCATCATCGTCCATAATTCTCCGTAAAATAAAACTTCATCAGCATCCAAGCCGCGTACAATTCTGTTCGCCATTTTGGCGGAATTCTTTCAAGGAATACACGTTTCTATTTTGGGGTTATTGTTAGATCAATTTACCGAAATTCCGACATCTATTGGTTGATATTTTTATAGAAATATGGTGATTGGTCAGTCTTACATCAAATATACCCACGTGACCGAAAAGTACACGTCTAAATATAACGTTAACAAAGAGAAAGTAGGGGTACCCCAGAGCACGACTTGTAGTCGCGCTTGGCAGTATAGACGCGTATAGTGCAGCACGACCGGTAGTCGCGCGCGGCGGGATAAGGGTTAAAACAGCGTCCTTTCAACCGCACTGTTAAAACAGCGTCCTTTCAGTTTCACTGTTAAAACAGCTTCCTTTCAGTCTCACTGTTAAAACAGCGTCCTTTCAGTCTCACTGTTAACACAGCGTTCTTTCAACCGCACTGTTAAAACAGCGTCCTTTCAACCGCACTGTTAAAACAGCGTCCTTTCAGTCTCGCTGTTAACACAGCGTCCTTTCAATCTCACTGTCAACACGGCGTCCTTTCTATCTCACTGTTAAAACAGCGTCCTTTCAGTTTCACTGGTAAAACAGTGTCGTTTCAGTCTCACTGTTAAAACAGCGTCCTTTCAGTCTCTCTGTTAACACAGCGTCCTTTCAACCGCACTGTTAAAACAGCGTCCTTTCAACCGCACTGTTAAAACAGCGTCCTTGCAGACGATCACTGTCAAAACTGATAGTTTCGTTTTCGAAAATGAAAAAACACTCACATATATATACCGGGCCTGGTGTTTAATACTATTATGCAAACATTTCCCATTAAATCATTGTGTACATATACCTTCCAAAACAAAGGTTTCGATTCCCCCAGGAACGCAAGAAAAACTGGCAGTGTCCCCCAACATTTCGATCACTCGCGACGTCGGTGATGGAGATTGGGCCCGGGGACCACCGCCAGTTCTACACATGATCTTCCTGTCCGAACAGAACTCTTTCTTTGCAGTCTTCTGCAGGTTCCACCATTTAACTTTGACATTGTCCACTGTTCTGTACCAAGAGATCTTATCTGGGATGCAATGGACTCCCACACAGCATTCTTCATCTTGTTGGTTACATCTTGAATTCTTAGGAATGTTCAGCATCAGCATCATCTTCATCGTGGAACAGACAGTAATGTGAATTTGTCTTTTTATGCCCCACCACGATAGTGGAGGGGGCATTTAGTGTTGTCCTTGTCTGTCCCTTTCGACACAGCGTCCTTTCAACCGCACTGTTCAAACGCCAAAACAAAAGTTTCGATTCCCCCAGGAACGCCAGAAAAACTGTCCCCCAACATTTTGATTACTCGCGACGTCGGTGATGGAGATTGGGCCCGGGGACCACCGCCAGTTCTACACATTCTCTTCCTGTCCGAACAGAACTATTTCTTTGCAGTCTTCTGCAGGTTCCACCATTTAACTTTGACATTGTCCACTGTTCTGTACCAAGAGAACTTATCTGGGATACAATGGACTCTCACACAGCATTCTTCTTGTTGGTTACATCTGTCCCATGCCTATCATTTATCACCTGAGATATCATCATACAAATTCATGCAGCAACCGATATTTAACGAATTGTTAGTTAACCATCCGTTAAGGATTTAACAGTTCAGTTAGGCTAACAGTCTGTTAAGCTAACGGATGTTTTGAGCAACCGGGCCCTGACTGTTAAAACGGCGTCCTTTCAACCGCACTGGTAAAACAGCGTCCTTTTACTCTAACTGTTTCAACCGCACTGTAAACACAGCATCCTTTCTAACTCACTGTTAAAACTGCGTCCTTTCAACCACACTGTTAACACAGCGTCATTTCAGTCTCACTGTTAGAACAACGTCCTTTCAGTCTCATTGTTAGAACAGCGTCCTTTCTCTCTGACTCACTGGCGGTCTAGAGGTTCTGTTTCCTGGAGATGTTTAGGATGGTTCAATACATGTAAACGTCACAACCTCTATATGACCATGTTAAACAGAAGTAAAACTACATTCAGTCATGCAATCAATGGCAGCGACATTGTTAAAATGGTGTTATTTCAATATCACTGTTAACTCGGCGTCCTTTCAATCTCACTGTTACAGTATCCTTTCAAGCTCACTCACTGACGGTCTAGAGTTTCTGTTTCCTGGAGATGTTTAGGATAGTTCAATACATGTAAACGTCACAACCTCTATATGACCATGTTAAACAGAAGTAAAACTACATTCAGTCATACAATCAATTGCAGCAGCATTGTTAAAACAGTGTTATTTCAATCATCTGGATGGCCAGAGCTTGGCGGATGTCGATCTGTTTCCTCTTCACTTCTTTCCCACGATGCGTTGTATTTTGTGATTTGGGGACTCCTGCATACAAATCATGGCATTCACAAGGGTGATGTCAAAACAAAACCAGAACAAATGTTTCCACCATTTTTTAGCTTTCCTACAAGTAGAATACTGACGCCAAACATAAATTTGTTATAAATCTCCGCGACTTTGGGAGCTGGATACTCTGTGAACCGTCCTTCTGACGCCGCTCGACTGTCGTAGAAAACTTGCAAAAGTCACAGGAAGACTGGGTCTTCAAACGTCGTCAGGTCATAGCTGTCATTGGTCCCTTTTGCATAATGATACTGTCACCTCTGTTTTTCAGTTTTTTTACTGCTTCGGGCATACCTTTCCTGTTGGCCCTAACAGTCCCTGAACAGTACGTTTTTTAATTGAGGAGATCTTCATATAATTTGTGGTTTGAAAAGAAGTTATCCATGTATACGACATGGTATTTTCCCAGAATGTTCCTTGTCAGATCTTTGACAACACAAGTGCCGAGTCCCATTTCTCCTGCTGTGCCTGCAGTTTTTCCCGTGTATATTTGGAATTCGTGGACAAATCCATTATGGGGGTCCGCTCTCTCCCAAACTTTAATTCCATATTTAGTCGGTTTGGCGGGCAAATATTGCTTGAAGGACAATCTCCCCTTGAAGGCAATCATTCCCTCATCAATCCTCTGCTCCCTGTGTAAACAGAATACTTTCAATTATTTCTACTATAAGGCCAGTTTTTTTTTATTTGTTGGTTTACGGATTCTTTTTCCGCGAGATCGGGTCGGTCGGTCGGAAAAAAATAAAAATAAAAAAAAGTTTTTTCAATTTTTTTATTCTTTTTGGCACAGGGTTGGGTCGGTCGGGGAAATAAAAAAAATAAAATAAAAAAGAAAGTCTGTCAAACGCGGATGCCACCGGCGGCATATTGAAGAAACTGACAAACGGGTGAACCAAAAGTGTTAAGTCAAAGGGTGAAGGTCATATGTAGTATGGCAAGGCAGGTGTAGCATACATGCAAATGAATGAAGTATGGAAATATTGAAGCAGTTAAGCAACTTATGTAGATGCTATGGCCAGTTTGAGAAACTGTGACAAACTGGTTAACCGAAATTGCTAAGTCCTTTCAGCAGCCCTGTGAAGGTCAAAAGGTCAAGGTAATATAAAGTATGACAAGGCAGGTATAGCACACATACCAATGAATGATGTGTTGAAATATTGAAGAACTTGAGCAACTTATGTAGAAGATATGGCCGGTTTGAGAAACTGTTACGAAGTGGTTAACCGAACGTGTGACGGACAGACGGACGGTCCGAACACCATAAAAATCACCTTTTTAAGGCACATGGTTGGGTCGGTTCACCTTTTTAAGGCTCATGGTTGGGTCGGTTTGTGGTCGGTAAAAAACAAAAAGGCCAGTGTTTGTGATAGAGTGAAACTTGTGTTAACCGGCATCGTCTCAGACCAAGAGTTTGTCGGTTAACGTAGGGAGTCGGTTCAGCAAGTTTCTTTATATTCTACATAGCAACTCAGTTTCATATTCACATACTGTTGAATGTTGATCACTGTGAATGGGTTGCGTAATGCGTACATATTAATACCGTATCTGGTATAATTAAATACAAGACAACGAAGCGGCGATATAGTTGAAACGAATATCAGTGGGGGTGGCACGAGTGTGGATTTGTGGCAGGGCGGTAGAGGACCCTAGGAAGAACGCATACATGAAATATGAAGCACATCGGAGCAAGAAAACAGAAAATATAGGCCATTTACCCGAGCGTTAAGGTTTTGAATTTTTGCTTTCAATCTAAAACGGAGATATATCAAATCATATTGGAGATATATCAAATCATATCGAATCGTCCATTCGCAGGTTTTTGTTGTTGTCGCTGCTGCTAAGATCTGGTTTCCGCCACTTACTTTTCTCGGCACAGCAAAAAAAATATTATTTTTTTTTTTTTTGGATCGGAGGTAAAAAAATCTAAAAAAAAATCGGAAATTAAAATTTTTATTTTTTTCCACATTGTCAAAAAATCGGGTCGGCGGATCTGTAAACCAACTAATAAAAAAAAACTGGCCTAAAGATCAATTATTATTAGCAATGCAAATAAAAAGGTGATGGTGTCATTGAAAGGACCCTTTCAATGACACCAATTACCGACAATTATTTAGAAATTTATGAATATATATATACACTGTAGTTCTAGATCAAATAGCACACTTCTGTACATACTGTAGCCTGATATTAGTGATAACGGTCTATATGGTTTGTTAGCAGCATGCCGGATGTTTCATTGATGGTATGGTGAACAGTGCAGATCCTGAACAGACTGTGCAGATGCACAGGCTGATCTGGATCTACACTGGTCTCAAAATTCCTAATTACAATCACCTGCGAGGTCTGTAAAGGTGCATACTGAACAGTGCAGATCCTAATCAGACTGTGTAGTTGCACAGGCTGATCTGGATCTACACTGGTCGCAAAATTCCTAATTACAATCACCTGCGAGGTCTGTAAAGGTGAACAGTGCAGATCCTAATCAGACTGTGCAAAATTCCTAATTGTAATCACCTGTAATTGTTGAGACAGGCGTTGTTGACAGCGTCAATGGCAGGACGGACATGCATGGCACAACTTTTCGTGGCCGGGTTGACCGCGTGCAGGATTTTGGGTTGTGTCGTTGAGATGGAAATATTTTGTCAATCTCTCAAACCGCATTCTGGTCATGATCTCTTCAAAGCTGGTGTCTACCCACTGGGAATCTGGCTTGATCTGCATTGATTTGGCAGCATAATTATTTGTTTCCCGTACCAACATCAATATAACAGCTGTCGGGAAGAATTTATGGAAAAGTCCAACTCGTTCTTGCCCTCTGGTAATACGAATGATGCCCCGATCTCCTGGACAAAATTCCTGATCTGGGACGAAGTGAGTTGGGACGACCAGTCACCCGCTGCATGAATACGTCGTTCGAGCCGTTCGATTTCAGCATCAGATTCGTCATCGGATGCGACTGGCGACACATCTGGAGACGACACATCAGATACATCGGGCGAAGATACCGAAATGTCACTCCCGACACTTCTAACCGAGCCGACATCATCGCTTGCAAAGCCACTGTTGTCAGAATCATCTGAATTTCCATTCCAATCAGCCATTTTATTTCTGCACAGCAAGACCGCGTGTGTACTATTTTTAGCCAGGTTTTTTGAAAAAAAATCCAGGCTATTGTTAGCCAGGTTTTTTGAAAAAGCATCCAGGCTATTCGATTGGCGAAAGCCATCGGGCGGGCGGGCAGGCGGCGGGCGGGCGGCGTCCACAATCAATGTTAAGTTTTCGTGTTTGAGTCCATTTCTTTGTTACTGTACCACCTAGGACCAGAAACTTTCAGAGCTTCATAATCAAGGGGTGCCCACCACATATTACTATCCAACATGTTACTTTTTTTTTAACTTCACCCATTTTTTCCGCGCAGTCGACTTAGCCATTTTCAATGTTAAGTTTTCGCGTTTACAATGTTAAGTTTTCGTGTTTGAGTCCATTTCTTTGTTACTGTATCACCTAGGACCACCTAACTTTCACAGCTTCATAATCAAGGGGTGCCCACCACATATTATTATCCAACATGTTACTTTTTTAGCCAGGTTTTTTCGTGTTTGAGTCCATTTCTTTGTTACTGTATCACCTAGGACCACCAAACTTTCACAGCTTCATAATCAAGGGGTACCCACCACATATCACTATCCAACATGTTACTCTTTTTTTTTAACTTCACCCATTTTTTCCACGTAGTCGACCTAGCCATTTTCAATGATAAGTTTTCGCGTTTACAATGTTAAGTTTTCGTGTTTTAAGTCCATTTCTTTGGTACTGTACCACCTAGGACCACCAAACTTTCACAGCTTCATAACCAAGGGGTGCCTACCACATACAACTATCCAACATGTGACCATTTTTTTACCTTCACTTATTATTTCTACGTAATTGACTTAGCCATTTTCAACGTTAACTTTTTAACGTACGTCTGGTTAGAGTTTTTTGGTTAAAACTTTTTCGTTATACTATATCTCTGCAACTGCTTCGCCGATTACCTTGAAACTTCACATGGGTGTTTATCATCATCCATATTTTCATTCTAACCCCCAACCGTGCGGCCCCTGTGCCCAATGTCAAGGTCAAATTACTTTGAATTTTTTTGTTAAAGTTTTTTTCGTGTACTATATCTCTGCAACTGCTTCACCCAATACCTTGATACTTCACATGGGTGTTTATCATCATTGTCGCACCTGCTTGCGGAAAGCGCGATACTGTGCCCAATGTCAAGGTCAAATTACTTTGAATTTTTTTGTTAAAGTTTTTTCGTGTACTATATCTCTGCAACTGCTTCACCCAATACCTTGATACTTCACATGGGTGTTTATCATCATTGTCGCACCCGCTTGCAGAAAGCGCGATATCGTCGGCATTTTGGCATACGTCCGTACGTCCGTGTGTCCGGTTAAAGTTTTTTCGTTAAAGTTTTTCCATCTACTATATCTATTTTTTTAGTGTCCATGCCTCGCCCCAAGGCGCGACATGCAGGCCACGGCCATCTAGTCTACAAAAAGTGGGTATAATTATGTTACCCAAGTGTCTATGCTTGGAAAAAACCTGACCTTCGTGGCTTTGCCTCGTTTCTTGTTATAACACGAATTTCCAATAAATCATCCTTGACACATATCTAAATATGGAACAGCCTCGTTCTGATAATTCATTAATCATTTGTGAACAATAATTTGATTCGTCTATATTCGAGCAGTTATTTGCTAGTTACTGACCAATCGTGTCGTTTTTAACATTGGTGTTATTTGACACGAATATTTACGTCACTGGGGTAGACGTTCTAATTTTGGATAGCAGATAGACCAGTCACTGGGTTTACACCGCTGTGTAAACGTGACGGAATTAACAGTCTGGGGTTTCGCAGGTGGCAAAACGCGACGGATATATCCGTCTACGGCAGGTAAAGAGTTAATTAATTAAAACAGGTTCCTTTCTATCTCACTGTTAAAACAGCGTCCTTTCAGTCTCACTGTTAAAACGGCGTCCTTTCAGTCTCTCTGTTAAAACAGTGTCCTTTCAACCACACTGTTAAAACGGCATCCTTTCAACCGCACTGTTAAAACAGCGTCCTTGCGTAGAATGTGAAAGTACTGGACTATTTGATCGCTCAGATCCACTCCGCCCGTCTGCTTGATATAGTCGACGATCGCCACTGGTTTCAAAATCGGTTCGTTGGTACGTCTGTCTACACGAACTGTAACTGCCATTTTTGCTTCATGGATGGTCGAAAGCATATTTACATCGCGTTTGTCATGAAATTTGAGGGCTAACATGTTATCTTTTCGGCGGAAAATGGCCTCGCCTTGTTTCATTTTCTTGACCACACCTAAAGCTTTTGGCACACCTTTTCGGTTAATTCGCAATGTTCCACATGCATATGTGTTTAGCAGCTCTAGTTCCGTAAATAGCTCAGGCGAATTGTAATAATTGTCCATGTACACATGGTGGCCCCTCGACAAAATGCCTGTTTGTAGAAGCAGTCCAATTACGATCTTAGATGTCAGTGTTAGGTCACCATAGTTATCCGAAACGTTACCATTTTCATCTAGTGCGCCTACAAGTTTGACACAGTCTGTTTCCCCATGGTACACGTCAAAACCAACACAATACCCAGAGGAAGATTCGCAGACCTGGTACAATTTCATGCCATGTTTGGCTTCATCGGGTTGTAAACGCGAAATCTTACACAGCCTTTGAATGGACAGGTGGCTTCATCGAAGCTGAGGTTCTGCTCGGGTTCATACTTCAGAAAGTTAGTTCTGAGCATCTGGATGAACGGTCTCAACTTGTGTAGTCGATCGTAACCTGGTTCCCCTTCATTTACAGCAGTGGAGTTGTTGGCGACATGTAGGTTTGACATGATGAGGAGAAACCGGTCTTTGGACATTTTCTTGCCAAAGAATGGTGTTGCCAGACAATCTTCAGTAGACCAGTATGTATCTATGTCTGTCTTCCGCGTAATCCCCATGTTGATGACGAGGGTAAAGAATACATTCAGTTCATCCACAGATACCAGTTTCCATTTGTGTTGGCGACTGTTTGGTTTCAGATTTCCTGTTGCACTCTTGTTTGCAGCATAAAAGTTAGTTTGTGCAACAATAACTGCCCACATCCCTTCATCAAACAGCACATTGAAGAAGTCTATTGGGGTCGGATCATCTGGCATGACGCATTTCATTCCGGGATCGCCAAGAAACGGCATCAGCAAAGGGGCACTGTCGACATTACCCCACCCACTCTGTACATCACACTGAACGGTGATGTCATGTTGGGATTGTTCGATTTCAACCTCCCGAATCATGTTGGCATGTCTAATAACATGTTCAATGTCATCTTTCTTTCTCTATTCTTTTCTGCTTTTATGGCAGCCATTTTTTCAGAGTGTACTGTACAGGAAGGGAAGTGGTTACAGTGCATTGTGGGATGTGTTTATTCTTTAACTGGATGGTTAACCATTTGGAATGCGGGATAACCTTTATTTCTAAAAATAGAAGTGTAAACACAGTGCAGACGATCACTGTCAAAACTGATAGTTTCGTTTTCGAAAATGAAAAAACAGTTACATATATATACCGGGCCTGGTGTTTAATACTACATGTATTATGCAAACATTTCCCATTAAACCATTGTGTACATATCCCTTACAGAATTTTTTTATATGTCCCATATATGGGAAAGTTATTGGGGACATATATGTAACATATATGGCACATACAACTTCCTACTATATGGGACATATGATGGCAAATGTTGGGATTTTGTATGCAAATGAGATGTATGTATATGGGACTTATATGTCTGGCACATATAACTATAACTTTATGGAAGTTATATGGCAGCAGTTATTTGGCAGTTATAACGTCTGGCACATATAACTATAACTTTATGGCAGTTATATGTCTGGCACATATAACTATAACTTTATGGCTTTATATGGCATTATATGTCTGGCACATAACTAACTTTATGGCAGGTTAATTTAAGGCAGATTATTAAATGTCTGGCACAAATAACAATTAACTTTATGGCAGTTAATATGGCGTTATATGTCTGGTACATATAACTATAACTCAGGTAAGTATATTCAACGTCAGAACTTGGCTGCATGCTAGACTGTGATAAAAAAGGATTCATTGATCGAATGTGGCTTTATGTCTTGGCCAGACTGATTGATTGAGTATTGGTGTCTAACGGCCTATCAACAGCTGAGGTCAGTTAAGGCCGGGTATAGAATATTTGGGTTGGTAGAAGAACAGTAGCATGCTGAGCTACATACACCTGGCGCCATTCAGCCTGTCCATAATGTCCCAGAGAAATTCCCAAAATCTGAACTCAATATTAACAGAAAATATATATTCAGCCCTAAAGTCAGAATATCCTCATTACTGACAGGGTGCCAGGTCCTTGCCACACCAGTCGCTTAGCTCCGATCTTATTTCTTAATGTGGCATAACATGATTTAGCTCTCAAGTATCGAAAGTCAAATTGTACAGGAGGGCCAAACCATGCAAACGGCATTCTGGTAAGGACGAACCCTGATTGTTAGATTACCCTTCGCATGCCGACACATACAGCGCACTTCCTATCCTGAAGGTGTAGCCTTCCTGTATGGTCATATGCGGGAAACATTAATGTCAGTGCAACAACATTATGTACGGTTTTCTGAAATGTATTCATATATCAAAATATATATAAACAAATCGAACACTTTCTTTATTCTTTATTCTTCGGAGAACCTGAAACACAGAGCACATTTGCAATTCTTACAGCTACACAAATAGTATGAATTAAAGTTCGTGGAACAGACCATTATGTGAGAAACAATATGGCTGGACAAAAGTTAATTTTCGATACTAACACAGCGAGTGCTTTCATTAACAGGAATTGGACTGTAATTGGTACATTTCCTAAAAGTTATATTAAAAGTTAATATTAAAAAAGGGTTCCTTAAAATCAGTATTATTAATGATGGTGCTGCCAACATCTCGTACACAACAGACGAAATAACACAGCAACCCATTAGTCCAAGATCAGAAAACCAGTTTTAGTACAATTACATGTGCAAGTTTATGTAAGGAATGTATAAACTTCAATATTACATGCTACCCAGTGATTTAACATTCATCATTTACGAGCAAGCGAAGAAATTATTTCCACCTAGACTCAATGTCACATTTTGATATCATATTTATTTCACATGGCATCTGCAAATGTGGCGGCGTACTCGTACTCCGCGATAATGTCATTCTCCGATTAATTTCTCGGGTAAATATTTCTAAATCTTAATTAAATAAAGTCTATTCTTGTATTTTTCACTGACTGGTAATTACCCATTTGGTTCCTGTCTTGCCTGCTCTCGGCACACTTGCAGTTCATGGACTGCACCACATCCCGCTCCGTTGTTTTGGGAAATTTTTGTTGGGCGAATTCTGGAACAAGATTAGAACAATGGAATAAATACACATTGGAACAACAGTCGTCAGAAGACAACGGCGTGTGCTTGGTGGCGCTTGACCGTTGCAGTGGTCTGGTTTGTAGGGATGAGTTCTTGCTTAGTCTAAGGGTCAATATGATGTGCAGGTTCAGAAACAAACTTAAATGCACAATGTGAACGAACAGATAAAAAAACACTATACCGGTACTTCGAGACCAGTGGCATAAAATAGTACAAATTACCGATTATTGCAGACACGATCGCACCATCCAGTGCTGGTCTGTTCTTTATGCCCGTGACAGAACTCCTTGCTAATGTGTCTTCGGTAAAAAACACCACTAGCAGGAGTCTGGCAAGGGCAGTGCCGCTGTTTTTTGCTTTTCTGAGCACCGTGTCAAGCTGGCGCACATGGAGTCGCACCCCATACCCTGCCACCAGCTCAACTTCCATCGTGGGATCCTAAAATCATAAATACTGAATCATTACATTTAATGTGATAACCGCATTAATGTTAAACAACGGGTACATATACACATTCTGGCTGTGATTTCAATTACAATTTATTAGAAGTATTGTCTCCTTGGAGACAATTATAATGAAATTACCCAATTGAATTTCGAAATACCCAATTGCTTCAGAAACGATGGGGTGACAATACTCAATTACAAATTCCTTATCTAGAGCCCTGTTTGTACATGTAATGTTTTTACATGTGAATCAAAATATATGATTTATTTCTTATATTTTAGCTGAAAAGTACATTGACGAAAGGTATTGATATTGTTCAGGCCTGAAAATAAGGCGTTTATGGCAAATTAAAACAGTGGCTTAAATAATTTTTAGAGAGGAGAGGCCGGCATGCACACATGTATACATTTTCTTTAAACATACTGGTAAACCAAGTGTTTCGTCCAGAGCAGGGGTAGTGGGTGGAGTTGATGGCCGTCTGACTTTCTGGGACTTTAGAGTTGATGCAGCTGCTAAAAATTAATTCAGAAGTCTGCATTACAACACAGTGTTACATTTTGTGACTTGCAGGCAAGAGCACATTGATGACATGTGTTACTAAAAGTTCAAAGTTTATACTGTCGTACTTCATTCTGTCATTACAAGTATACATCCTACTAAACATATAATACATGTAGTACTAGACAAACAAGAAACTAAACTTGAACTATAATTCCTTTAGACATTTGTCAGCAGTGTAGAGAAATGTAGATTTTGAACCTATTAGATCATCATAGAGCTGCATGCAGTCTTTTTTCGGGCACTAGAATATTTTTCTGATGGAACAGCATAGACCCTGATCAGATGGCACAGGCTGATCTGGTGCTACACTTGTAGCTTATGTTGCTAGCCACTTGCCTGTAGGTTGCACCGTGGTAGGAGTCTCCCTTTGCAGGGCACTGAAACTCATCTCCAATTTTGCCACCTTCCCTTCCAACTGTTTTGATGCTGCAACTTGCTTTTCTAGTGTTGCCACACGGTTTTCTAGTTGCATCATCCTGGACGCCAGGGCCCGGTTGTTCAAAACATCAGTTAGCTTAACGGACTGTTAAATCCTTAACTGAATGGTTAAAATCTCTGTTAAACAGAGATTTTAACCATTCAGTTAAGGATTTAACAGTCCGTTAAGCTAACTGAAGCTTTGAGCAACCGGGCCCTGGCTATTATGTTCGTAATCTTCTAACTGGTCGAGATATGTCCCATTCCCAGTCCATGATGATGTGATGTCTCCTGATATGTTATGTGTATTATATTGATGTGTGTCTGTGTGTAAATGGTTGTTTGTCGGTGCAGTTGAATGTGTGTAATAAACCGGTGACTGTCTGTCTGCCTCTGCAAATTGATATGAGTTAAATTGAGAAGGCATGTTGTTGGACTGTGGACAAAGGCTGAATTGTGCAATGGATGTGTGTCTGGTACAGGTGTGTGCATGGAATGTGTCGCTGTGGATGGTGCGGTCACTGCTGTGTATGTCAGTCCTGTTAATGTGTCGATGGATGATGTTGCGTTGATGAATGAGGCTGTGGTGTTGATAAATGGTCCTGTTGTGTTGATGGGTGATGCTGTCGTGTTAATGAATGATGCTGTTGTATTGATACATGATGCTGTTATGTTGATCGGTAATGCTGTTGTGTGGATGGCTGGTGTCGTTATGTTGAGGGATGATGTGTTGCGATTGTTAAAAAGGCTTTTTGCCATCATTTTACTGGCCGCGTTCGCTGCATTTTTTCGTTCTTTGGTATCCTCCTTCGCTTTCTTTGCAGATTCTGTGGTTTTCTCTGGCCTGTCTCCCTCTTTTGCCTTCTTGGCCTTCTTGGGTTTGCAGGTACTGAGGTGTTTGTCTGTCCTCTTTTCTGTGACTTTAGCAGGGCCTGAAAATACAACTACAAAGTATAAGATGCTGAATGTCACAAAATACGCATTCATGCAATTAAAGTGTTAAAATATTGAAGCAATTAAGGTTGGTGTACCCTTTTTTGGTTTTCCCATGAAAATTCAATGGAAATCAAACAACATATCTAGCTCTAGCTTAAACTAGAAAATGTGTTCGTAGAACACGGATGCCCCACTTACTGCTTTGATAGTATAAAACGGCCTTAGTTTAAACAAATGATAAAGGAAACAGAAATTTTCAGACATTTACCCGAGCGTTTTTGAAACACCAAACCTGTGACCTTGACCCTGGTGGTGGTACAGGGTGGTAGAGGACCATTAGAGCAATGTGTGTATGAAATTATAAAGCTGATCCATGCAAGGAAACAGAAATTATAAGATTTTTACCTGAGCGTTAAAGTTTTTGATGCACTAAGTATGTGACCTTGACTCCGGGCTTATTGGGGGTAGTACGAACGTGGATTTGTCACAGCGCGGTAGAGGACCATTAGAGCAATGCGTGTATGAAATATGAAGCAAATCTGTGTGAGGAAACAGAAATTATAAGACATTTACCTGAGCGTTAAAGTTTTTGACGCACTAAGTATGTGACCTTGACCCTGGGCTTATTGGGGGTGATACGAACATGGATTAGTTACAGGGCAGTAGAGGACCATTAGAGCAATGCGTGTGTGCAATATGAAGCAAATCTGTGCAAGGAAACAGAAATTATAAGACATTTACCTGAGCGTTAAAGTTTTTGACGCACTAAGTATGTGATCTTGACCATGGGCTTATTGGGGGTGGTATAAACGTGGATTAGTTACAGGGCAGTAGAGGACCATTAGAGCAATGCGTGTGTGCAATATGAAGCAAATCTGTGCAAGGAAACAGAAATTATAAGACATTTACCGGAGTGTTAAAGTTTTTGACGCACTAAGTATGTGACCTTGACCCTGGGCTTATTGGGGTGGTACGAATGTGGATTTGTCACAGGGCAGTAGAGGACCATTAGAGCAATGCGTGTATGAAATATGAAGCAAATCTGTGAAAGGAAACAGAAATTATAAGACATTTACCCGAGCGTTAAAGTTTTGTGACGGACGGGACGGACGGACAAGGGTAACACTAAATGCCCCCTCCACTATCGTGGTGGGGCATAAAAACATGTTAAACTTCAAGTTACTTACAAAAATAATCCATAACCCCATATTTATTATGATGTAGTTAGAAAATAATAAGGCACAATCAGCTGCTTTCATGTATGTATGTTATCATTACACGCCTGTGTATATAGTGTGTTTACATGTAGACACCAAATTGTGTTTATTATTCATGAACTGCTGTAGTATTTCTTGTGTGCCCAAAAACTTTAACCCAAATATTTAAAAAATATTTTTACCTTGACCTTGGGCATGAAGGCCGCATGGGCATGGTATAGAATGAGATTATGGATGATGATAAAGAAGCTAGTATATGAAGTTTGAAGTCAATTGGACTTACGGTTACGTAGATAATGGTTACCCGAAAACTTTAACGCAAATGGGACGGAGGGCCGAATGGACGGACGGAATGACGAAAACTGTATATATACCTTCCAAAACAATGGTTTTGATTCCCCCAGGAACGCCAGAAAAACTGGCAGTTTCCCCCAACATTTCGATCCCTCGCGACGTCGGTGATGGAGATTGGGCCCGGTGTCATATGATATTTTCACCCGCCTATTTTTTCACCCGCGGGTGAAAATATCGCGCGATATTTTCACCCGCGGGTGAAAAAAATGCCATGAGATTCTCACCCTATGAGATTTTCACCCGCCCCCAATATTTTTGTCAAATGTTGTTGTTGCTGTGTTGCTTCTATCTTATGGTATGTGAGAGTCATATGACTATTTTATATATGGTGGTGACAAAATTGAAAGAGTTGCAGGGGGGGGGGGGGGGGGGGGGGGGGGTGAAAATCTCATGGCCATGATATTTTCACCCGCGGGTGAAGATATCATGGCCATGAGATTTTCACCCCCCCACTAATTGTCTTAAACAACATATCCATTGACATAGCACAACTTTCAATTGACTGAGTATGCACTAGTGGGGAATTGTACTCATTATATAATATATCTTCACCGCGGGTATGATGGCTATGATGGCTATGAGATCTTAAACCCCCCCCCCCCCCCCACCCCCCCCCCCCCCCCACCCCCACCAGTAACTCATTCAATTTTGTGACCATTTGAAATAGTCATATTTCTCTCCCATACCATGAGCTATACAGTAACAACATTAGCCATATTATACAATTATCGCCTTTTTGTGCAGTCGATACATAGTTTTATCGAACCAAAAAAGTGATATCATCCCTAAAGGCAATAGGATTAGCACTAATCCTACTACTTTTATAATGGGTATAACCTAATTTAACTCTCGCATACTAAAAGCCAAAGTTGTATATGAGGGACAAACCAGGGAAATCAGGATCCCAGTAAGTATGAATCCCAACGTTAAATTACCCTTTGCATACTCCCAACCAACCGCCCAAGAGTATGATAGAAATAGGTGGATAATAACAAACAATATAAGGACAAAAAGTGCAAAATTTATTAATTTTTTTCTATGCAACACCAATATCAATATATAATACGAAATAAACTCTTTCTTATAACTAGAACAGCAGTCGCCCACTACAACATTGTATCCCCCTATTCTGGGACCTTGACACAAAACAAACAAATGGCAATAACTCCAATAGTATTGATGCGAGAATTGTCGTTCTTGTGAATGACATGCCTTTGCATCAATATCTATCCATGTGTGCAGTTCAGTCAAAACATTGCGGAGTGAGGTCAAATCCATGGTATCCTCCAACTTTCGTCCGGGGATTACAATTATGCCCACTAATACATTCATTATCATTTGCCCATAATCACGCACGTCTATGATGTATAATGCACTCTACTTTTTCAGACCGACACATGGCAAAAATTCTAAAATATGTGACATGGAATGGTGATCATATTTTGTGACTAAATACCATAGGTGTTTGATTCATCAGAATTAGGTCTGTAATGAAATGTCTTTAAAATTGATTTCTAAACAAATATAAATGCATTAGGTTAAGTAAAAAGTTCTGATACGGACGTCATAACTTTTTCTTTCGCTCACGTATGTATTTGAGATTTTCACACACATTGTGTATGGAAGGTGAAAAAAATGAAAATTAAAAGCGTACCACAACCCTTTTTTTTCATGACAATTCGAATCAGACTGTAATGGTGCATTAACTGTATGTAGCCTGGCTATATGTGTATATGTATATCTTATCAACTAGGTCACTCATCAAAATTTGATTATTCAAAGGAGCATTGCCGTGTTACGTGGCTTGCCAAAGAGTTTTGTAGATGCAGTTCAGACAAAGTACAATGACAACACTTGTCTGTAGCACACAAAACACTAATACATTGCACTTATGATACCACCGCCAGTTCTACACATGCTCTTCCTGTCCGAACAGAACTCTTTCTTTGCAGTCTTCAGCAGGTTCAACCATTTAAGTTTGACATTGTCCACTGTTCTGTACACCAAGAGAACTTATCTGGGATGCAATGGACTCCCACACAGCATTCTTCTTCTTGTTGGTTACATCTTGAATTCTTAGGAATGTTCAGCATCAGCATCATCTTCATCGTGGAACAGACAGTAATGTGAATTCGTAGGAATGTTCAGCATCAGCAGCATCTTCATCGTGGAATTGTGCTGGTTGGTTGGGAGCATGCGATGGGTAATTTAACAAACGCGATTCATCCTTACCAGATAGGTCGTTAAACACCAATGAATCAATAAATCCATCGTGGAACATTTCCTTGCTGCCGTCAATGCCACACTACTTGAATGGTTTATGTATTATTTCTTGTGAGATTGTTTTCTATGCCAAATCTCCGCTCACAAACATTTAAAAGATTTTAAATATGACACACATATAGATTAAAATCAGCAGCCCATATGGCATGTTCTGAAGTGTCTGATATCCCTCTGATAATCATGATAATAAATAAACCTTTTTTCTTTTTATGCCCCACCACGATAGTGGAGGGGGCATTTAGTGTTGTCCTTGTCTGTCCCGTCCGACACAGCGTCCTTTCAACCGCACTGTTCAAACGCCAAAACAAAGGTTTTGATTCCCCCAGGAACGCCAGAAAAACTGTCCCCCAACATTTCGATCACTCGCGACGTCGGTGATGGAGATTGGGCCCAGGGACCACCGCCAGTTCTACACATTCTCTTCCTGTCCGAACACAACTATTTCTTTGCAGTCTTCTGCAGGTTCCACCATTTAACTTTGACATTGTCCACTGTTCTGTACCAAGAGAACTTATCTGGGATGCAATGGACTCCCACATAGCATTCTTCTTCTTGTTGGTTACATCTGTCCCATGCCTATCATTTATCACTGAGATATTCTCCTCATACAAATTTGTGAGAAGGGTTATCTCACTAACCGACCAGTTTTTTTGTCTTTCTCTATTCTTTTCTGCTTTTATGGCAGCCATTTTTTCAGAGTGTACTGTACAGGAAGGGGAAGTGGTTACAGTGCATTGTGGGATGTGTTTATTCTTTAACTGGATGATTAACCATCAGTTAAAAGTTAACGGATCCGTTAAAATGTTTTCAGCAACCAATATTTAACGTGATTGTTAGTTAACCATCTGTGAAGGATTTAACAGTGAGGCTAACAGTCCGTTAAGCTAACGGATGTTTTGAGCGACCGGGCCCTGCCTGTTAAAACGCACTGGTAAAACAGCGTCCTTTTAATCTCACTGTTTCAACCGCACTGTAAACACAGCGTCCTTTCTATCTCGCTGTCAACCGCGCTGTGTTCAGTCTCGCTGTTAGAACATCTGACTCACTGGCGGCCTAGAGGTTCTGTTTCCTGGAGATGTTTAGGATGGTTCAATACATGTAAACGTCACAACCTCGATATGACCGTGTTAAACAGAAGTAAAACTACATTCAGTCATGCAATCAATGGCAGCGACATTGTTAAAACAGTGTCATTTCAATATCACTGTTAACTTGGCTCACTCACGGTCTATAGAGTTTCTGTTTTCTGTAGAGCATGAAATGCGTTTACAACATTTACAATTGTTAGCTCAGCGCCCTTTCAATCTCACTGTTACAGCATCCTTTCAAGCTCACTCACTGACGGTCTAGAGTTTCTGTTTTCTGTAGAGCTTGATATTTCTTCTTTGGGTGTTAGAAACGACCTTTAATTTCAAAATCTTTTTAATGTTCGGTTCATCGGCATGCTTATATTCAGTTATTTTGTATATGTGTGAACGACCTGGCTGTAGATTTTCCATGGACATACAGGAAATTCTGTGGAAATTCCATGGACATCATGGAATTTCCACGGAAACTCCATGGAAACCATGGAATAAATGCGGAAACACTGGAATAGGCTGGACAATGTCCATGGAAAGTATGGACGTCGTCCATGGAAAGTGCGGACATTGTCCATGGAAATACTGGAAAGAGCATGGAAATACTGGAAAAAGCATGGAAAGTCAGTTAAAAGTGAGAACTTAGTCATTTTTTGCTATAAAATGTTAACTCAGAAAATTTCAAGAGCGGAAAAGGAGCGGAACATACCGGAAATCTGAGAACTTAGAAAATTTACAGGAAATTTGAGAACTTAGAAAATTTACTGCAAATGTGAGACTTAGAAAATTTACTGGAAATGCGAGAAATTTTCAAAATTGTTTTTATTGTTAACACTTCTGTGCTACTAACACACTCTATCAGGATTAATGTAAACTAGATGGCAGGGAGTTATAATGTTTATCATGTTTATAGTTTACAGAATAGGGATGTATATACTTGTATACATGTATGTACAATATCAAATCAATAAATCCCACTGAATTTAATAATATTACATGTACATTCATGATTGAATGTGTAAAGTTGAATAACTTGTCACATAGACATAAATGTGAGGGTCGATGTCCAAATTCTCCACTATTTACCCCACGAAGCATTATTGATTGTTTTTAGAAGGCAAAATGGTGGTATTGATACTTGACTAAACTAAAGAGATGCCCCCACAAGATGTTTACCCGTACCTAGGATTGTAAAATATGAAGAAAAAAATAAAGATATACATTTGTCTCTTTTAAATATGATTAAAGCAAGGAAAATTACCAAGAGGTATTATTTGTACTATCATGGTATGGGAACACAACCTGTGGATGCCCCCACTCACAGTATATATCAACGAATGTCGGACCTAAACGCATCAAGTGGTACAAAATGATCATTTAAGTGCAAGACATGATCATGATAAAGTCAAACATTATTATGTTTGTGCAAGTTTGGTAGCTGTAAGAGTTCTGGTGGCTGAAGAATGGGCTTAAAACACCACACATGGTTAAGGTGCGTAATTTTATCAACTTTCATAGGGGGGATTTTTTTTATTTCTTCACCAAATTTGTCAAGTTGGCAATTGCATTTTAGATTCTAAGGACTCGTAACTTGCCATTTTTGGTGAAGAAATAAGAAAAATGCCTCGAACATTTGGTCCAAATATGCTCCTTAACTGGACTTCTGAACACACAAAGTGGTCCAAAGTGGACGAGCGTACAGACAGACAAGGATAAATTCTAATGCCGACCACACACAAAATAAATGTCGGTATAACAATCCCAGTCTTGTAGTGCAACTGTGTCTCATGTTTGTTCAAACCATGTACAACAATTTTTGATCAACTTAAGTTCCATTCCAATGTCTAAACCCTTTCACACCCAAGTAACTGGAATGGGCTGTGATAGGTCACAATCCAATACAATGGTCACACAATGGTTTTCAGACTAGACCAGTTATGAAAAGGGGGTGTTTTTTTTTCTCTTAAAAATATGAACATTACTTGCAAAAAGTGCAGATCCTGATGAGACGCCGGCTCATCTGGATCTACACTTTTTGCCAAAACAACTATACAGGCCTGTGGGGTTGAAAGGGTTAAACATCCCCCAAATGTATCTATTCAAATGTACATGTATGCATGGAGTAGGGAAAACAAAGTATTGTCAAGTATGGTGTCTGTAACCTGTAGAAACCATCAGTCTCTTTCAAAATGATTTGGTAGCACAGCACAGTAGACATCATTTCCTTTTGGCACAATAATCAGTGGTTCTCGAAGATTCTCTGCCTTCACTAAACCAAGTTGCACAGGAGGACTGAAATTAAAGATTGGGATCGTCAAATTATGTAAAAATATATTATTACGCAAATCAAACGGGTACATAATTATGTAACTATTCCACAAGTTTTAGCATTGACTGGGACATTTGTTTGCATTATTTTCCAATATTTTTATAACGGAATTTCCGTGTTTTCTTAAAAAAATAACAATGATAAGAAATATCAATATATATTTGAAATATAATTGTCATGTTGTATTTCTGATTTAAAATAGTTTATAAGTATACACACTCAATTGATTTAAATAAATAGAGGATATTCCATCATACATTTTGAATAGCGGGAAATAATACACGAGTGTGCGTCGGCTTCCGCGTAAGCAACGAGTGAGTGTAGCGAACGAGTTGCTTGCACGGACGCCGAAGGACTCGAGTGTATTATTTCCGCTATTCAAACATGTACGATGGAATATCCCATTTATTACACGTCCATGACGGCTACATATGCACATTTAGTCTATTTTTGAGATTATAATCAATTAATTGTGATGTGCGCATGAATAGTTATACAATGACGTGTTTTCCCGCATTTTGACGTTACGTCGTGCGACGTCAAATGTGACGTCATGTAAACTTTTTGAAATCCAAATTACGCAGCTGTTTCAATGAACCAGATATATTAGAGTACATGTTTGGAATGTGTTCAATCACATAAACATTCCAGATTAGTCGAGACCCTTTCCAAATTTTCAAATAACTTTATTTTGACTGTAATAAAAATTAAACATTTTGCATGGTACCTCGTGGTTTCCAAGAAAACAGGCGCGCAATTACGGGTGTGTCTTCATGGTGTATTATTTGTTAGGAGTTGATTACGGGTTTTCTCTCATAGCGAAACCCGTGCAAATAATTTGCAAGAGTGTAATAATTAAAATGAATCATACCGTCTGTGACACATGCTACATGTATATATATATATGATAATTTCTTAGTATTGTGCAGTGCTGCAGTCTGTTGGTGTTTGAAGCCTACTTTAGCATGTTTAGTTAAAGTTAGCATTCAGATGACCGCATGCTTAGATAAGTCGATGTTAAGTTTACCTTAGTTCAGATAGTTTCTGTAAATGTGGTACACGATGTGGTAGAATGGACCCTGATGCCGCAAGTAGACGACCAGTAGCAAACACTTTTCTAGAATCCTTTTTCATCAGGTATCTGTCCACCTCTATGACTTCAGCACCATCAACTGGTTGTTCTAGCAGCAATGTGTAAGTGTTCTGCTTTTTCACTTTTGCACATGATTTGCTGAACATTACATGGCCATTCCTGACTATCTTCTTCACTACCACAAAGTCTTCGGGCAGATAAGTCCCTAATGCTGACATCAGCAGGGCCTTCTCCACTTGATTAAAGGGACAACTTACATCGAGCACTTTTATCACTGCACACTGGTGCGCATCAGATTGGTTATCATCATTACACCCTTTTGAATTTACTATTCTTGCCATGTATTGTCGTGCTCTGGTGTCACATGTTGGTAATGAAAGGATTTTTTTCTCAACACGCTTTTGTGCCTGCAACGACCAAAACACTTCCACGCAAACGTTTCCTGTTCCATGGATGGATTTTTTTATCTCCCCATTGAACGATTCGAATGGAAAGCATGACCATGCCCACAAAGGGCCCCACCTGTTGACAAATGTTGTCAAATGGGATAAATTGTGCACGTTTAATCCCACGATGCTCGGCGAATAAAGTTCTGCAGCATTCTTGTAGAAGGCTTGAAGCAGTACATCTGCACGTGCCAAATCTGCTGGTGTAATGCCCTCACCAAGCAATATGTATGTTGCTTCAACCAGACAACTGAAATGCACCAGATATACACAGGGTAATATATCCAACAAACATGGCAGTGAGAAGAATAAAAGCCAATTTCTAAGTTCTGATGCCTTCCAGTGGCGGTAGGTCTTTGTCAACACACGAGGCCGTCGATGGATGAATGACGGTGGTTTAATTTTCAACAATAAATTGTCTACAACTTTCATGCTACCACCATTTTGGAATTTTTATCACTAAACCACAGATCGAGAAACTTCTTAGTCACACCTAACAGTATGCCATGCATGTAGTCAATTGTGACACTTTCTGTTACATTAAAGTATGGAAGGTACATGAACACACTTTCTCCGAAGAAACCTTCAGTTTTTTCTGATGATGTATGAGCAACACGTGCACTATTCCTCACATCTGATTCAGTTCGGAGCACTGCATCTCTATGTGGATATGATCGACAGGTACCAGCACCACAAGGCACCACTTCACCAGATTCCACACAATATAGGCACCCATACTGTCCATTATGCTGTGTCATATTCAGAACATATGCACGGGCCTGCAAGTCCATTGTTGCCACCACTAACATTGCCTTACACAGAATATCCTCCCCATTCACATGCAGAACACATCCATTCTGATATATGTTTACAAGGTCTACAATAAGAGGTTTTAAAAACATGCACATCTTTGGCTTTCCGACACCTTGCCAGACTCCCCAAAGAAGCATGTTCTTTCTGTGAAATCTTTCCTTTGGTGGCAACTCATTGATGAGAAGGTACACAGGCCATAATGCCACTGAAGAACTCTTGAATAATGGTATTCCATCAGTAAATAAAGAAAGAGTTACATTTGATGGTTGTTGCAGATTTTTATAAGCATGTCCACTTTTTATATCCGATATATTATTGCTGGTATGGACCCGACGACTTTCACAAACGGATCTCCAGACACCATCTCTTTCCAGTATTTCCTTCATCTGAGTATTTAGCTGACTGGTGACAAAATACTTTTTACATCCAGCATTTCCTGCTGCACCTGGACAACCAGGTGTGCCGCAATTTTTGTCATTGACAATGAACAGTTTTTGACACTCATCACAGTAAAGATGGTAGGTGAGGTAATCTTGTCCAAAGCCGCATTCTTCTTTCAGATTGTGGACGGATGTTTCTCCTATATTTGCTTTTGGCATATGAATTTGCAGAAGGGCCAAAATGTCTGCTATAGCCACCGATGACAAATTATGGCGTGTAGCGACTGCACTTACAGAAAGCAAATGCTCCGACCTAGTTATTTCACTATAGTAGAGGCCCTCCTGTGGCGGAATCACATATACAGATGGGTCATTGTTAGAATTTGCTGAAGTGGTTTTAGCACTTGATGCATGTATTGTCTCTTCATCCGATGTATCCTGAATATTTTCAGAGTCTGAAGTTTCATCCTCTGAGGAGATAATCATATCTTCTTCAGTAATGCATGCATCATTGTCTGAGGGCATATCACATAATGCATATTCTTGTGGGAGATCCTGGTTAGACAGACTTTGTGAACTGAAAAATAAACAGACCATAGTAAAATAGAGAGCTAAACCCAAACTATGTCTTCAACGTGGCAAAAATGCACTCCACAACCAGCGGTGTACGATTCCCAACAAAAAACAAGGACTACAATAAATGGGGAAATATCATAAAATACAAACAACAAAAGCCCAACAAAACGGCTTCCTCAAAGAATCACCAAGAAAATAACGATCCTAGTAGAAAAAAATTAAGAAACATCAAGGCACGTCACAAGAAGACACGACAGCAAGGCTTCCGCCTTGGGAAATGTGATATTTTCTGTAAATGACGTCAGAAGTTGATACAAGTTGAGTATATTCCGCATGTACTCCGAAATTTGTGTCAACTTTTGACGTCATTTACGGAAAATATTGTCAATTTTGTAAACATATTTCATGAAATTACGCAGATGCCCGAAGGTACGAAATCACATGGCGTATCTAATATGCTGTTGATAATCGTTAGAATCGATGATTCTAATGAGTAGCAACAACATGGGTTTTTCCAGATAATTTTAGAATACCCCACTAGAATGAATAATCTAACACTGGCTCTAATAAATAAGTAACCTAACCACATTAAGAATTTGCACAATTTGAGATGTGGCTTTCAACACAAAAATTAGGTCAAACAGTGACTAGTCGCAAAATTTACATGCACATTGTCACTTGGCCTACTTGGCTTTTTTTTTCAATGTTGGTGTTCTCTACAATTGATGGCTCATATTCTGTTGAATCTTCCCTCGTTGCTTTGTACCTGGGTTGGTTCCGGCGGAAACTAACATGAGGCATATCAACCAATCCATATATGAGACACGCCATGCGATTTATTACCTTCGGACATCTGCGTAATTTCATGAAATACGTTTACAAAATTTACAATAGTTTCTGGAAATGGCGTCAAAAGTTGACAAAATTTTCAGAGTACATGCGGAATTATATTCCGCATGTACTCTGAAAATTTTGTCAACTTTTTACTTTATTTATGAAAAATATTGTAAATTTTGTAAACGTATTTAATGAAATTACACAGATGCCCGAAGGTACAAAATCACATGGCGTGTCTCATATGTAGTGAGGACATGTGGACCCGGATCTACTGGCTCACATGTGCAGCTGATCAGTAGCCAACTCATTAAGCTACTGGAGAATGTGGGTTTTGTGACCAGTGTCGATCCAGTAGCCTATTTCATCAACATTGCAAAGTATACTTTAGTAGCAAAGTATACTTTGAGGGAGAAATTTTCAATTTTTTTAAAAATTTATTAATTTTTATTATACTGAATTTATTACATTATCACAGCCATTTAATGGCTGTGATAATGTAATAAATTCAGTATAATAATTCTGCATACTTTTAATCATGAAATATATGCATTTGTTAGTTCTATATGAAACAATGCATTTCAGGAAAAATAAATGATTACTCCCTCAAAGTATACTTTGCTAGTAAAGTATACTTTGCAATGTTAATGAAATAGGCTACTGGGTCTACTCAGTCTGATATGCAACACACCGTTTCCTGGCACCAACCCATATTCAACTTTTGACAAATACCTGCTAGGGAATAGTTCATTTGTTGGATATGAGATGATATATGTTTATAGTGATCCATATTGTCATTCTACCCCCCACCCGTGTGGGCCCCTGTGCCCAATGTTGAGGTCAAATTACTTTGAAATTAAATTTTTTTTTGGATTTAGGTTAAAGTTTGTCTGTATATTATATCTCTCCAACCTCTTCACCGATTAACTTCAAACTTCATATGTGTGTTTATCATCATCCATATTTTCATTCCACGTTCCACCCGTGCCGCCTCTGTGCCCAATGTCAAGGTCAAATTACTTTGAAATTTATCTTAATGTTTTTTTTTCGAATTTAGGTTAAATATTTTTTAAATAATCGACAGTATGTGTACAGGTTAAAAAAATGTTTGCATTAAAAGTTGTTTTAGTACTATCAATTGCCTCGGCGGGCGTGACGTGGGCCGCGGCCATCTAGTTTTTATAAATGACGAAGAATTGTAATCTTGTTAACAGAAAAGTCGACATCCGTAGACTAACACTCAACTCAATGATCATGCAGTATAGTTGAGAAATAACATAATAACGTATCATAGTCGCAAAGGGGTGCTATAAACCTCTGGCAAGGTGGCGGGGATGGTGGTGGTAGCTCAATTTGTTTGTACATATATTTCACTGATCAACTCAACATTTATTGTTCTTGGTCCAAGATGGCGGGTGGGGCGGGGGGGATTATTGGGTCACGTGACTAATGAGAACCAATCAGCGAATCTCCCCATATGAAAATCAGGATGGTTGATCCAAACCAAATATAAGAGGAAAGAAATTTAAAAAAGTGCTACAACTATTTTTAGGTAACACAACTGTGCAATGTTGTTATACAGAACAATAAATACCGGTAGGTTGAATATGTATCACTATAGCGCATGGTGGATTATATTGTTGCAGAAGTCTATCATTTGAAATTTGAAGTTGCTGAAATTCTCAGAGCCGCATTTGCTCTGTAAATTTCGTCAACTTTCGATGTTATTCAAGGAAAATATCGTAAATTTTGTAGGAAATATTTTTCTTGAAAGTACGCTCATGTGTTTAGATGCAAAATCAAGTAGTGCGTCTCATATGATCGGCGATTAGAGGCCCAATCGGACGGAGCAATCAAGTACGCCGATTCATGCGTTAATGTATGTCGCGTAGGCCGTGAATAAATAGTTTGTGTTGTGTTGTGTAATGGGCGCGTAAATAATAAAAATATTTATGGAGTTACCGCTTTCTTTATTATATTTATGTCTGTGTCTGTTAATGAACGACCAACAGTGTAAATGTATAGAATATACAGTGACGGTTGGCAATTGTCAATGACGATCAACCGTAAGTGCATAAAGGAAGCAAGGTACCGTAATGCTGACTTGTTTCACTTAGTGCACTCTGACCGCCTCAATTACGAACCTAGATCTGAAACTGTCATGGGAACAAATCCCGATAGGTCAAACAATGGATGGTTCGAACTAATAATTAATCCCGCACAGTGTTCGACCTATCGAAGTTCCACTGTATATTAAATTTTTTATCAAGAAAGTCTGAGAACTTTATGACTACACCTCGTACATTCATCACACGGTTTGCCATTTTTGGAAAACATTTCTGTGTATTTACTTTTGGGAATACATGGCTTTCTGTTGGCATACTCAACTTCGATTGATCAGTATATTTAGATATTATCACATGAACGTCATTTGACATTTTATTATTTGTTCCCGCATTCTCCTCACAGCAGCTCGGCACCGCACGTCTGTCTCCCTTGGTCAGCCGACCATACTGCCACAGGAGATACTGCCTGTATGCAGCTTGCCAGTATCATTTCCCGCATTTTCCTCACAGCAGCTCGGCACCGCAAGTCTGTCTCCCTTGGTCAGCCGATCATACTGCCACAGGACATACTGCCTGTATGCAGCTTGCCAGTATCATTTCCCGCATTTTCCTCACAGCAGCTTGGCACCGCATGTCTGTCTCCCTTGGTCAGCCGATCATACTGCCACAGGACATACTGCCTGTATGCAGCTTTCCAGTATCATTTGTTCCCGCATTCTCCTCACAGCAGCTCGGCACCGCACGTCTGTCTCCCTTGGTCAGCCGACCATACTGCCACAGGACATACTGCCTGTATGCAGCTTGCCAGTATCATTTCCCGCATTTTCCTCACAGCAGCTCGGCACCGCAAGTCTGTCTCCCTTGGTCAGCCGATCATACTGCCACAGGACATACTGCCTGTATGCAGCTTGCCAGTATCATTTCCCGCATTCTCCTCACAGCAGCTCGGCACCGCACGTCTGTCTCCCTTGGTCAGCCGATCATACTGCCACAGGACATACTGCCTGTATGCAGCTTGCCAGTATCATTTGTTCCCGCATTCTCCACAGAGCAGGTCGGCACAACACGTCCGTCTCCCTTGGTCAGCCGACTACTGCCAAAGTACATACTGCCTGTATGCAGCTTGCCAGTATCCTTTCTTCCCTAATTCTCCACACACAGCAATTTCTGTACTTGCAAGCTGATAAAAAAAAAATGAATAGCAATAATTTCATAAAAAACGAACAGACTGTATATCTATGTGAGAAGTTTCCAGCCTCCAGGCATGCGTAGTTCCGATAGTTGGTGCAATGACCACGAAGATGGGAATACATAGTTGCCAGTTAGGTGGGACAAATGAATATAATGATGATCCATTCTAGTCTCCAGGCATGCGTAGTTCTGATAGTTGGTGCGTTTGAGAAGTGTGTCCAAGTGAAAATGTGTGTCAATGTAAACTGGGGTGGAGTCCTCCAGTTGACGGGGTATTTCAATGAAAGGTGATTTGTGGTGTCTGTAGTCGGCATGTGTCTGTTCTGGAAGTGATGTGATATAATATCTTGCAGTGCATAATGGAGAGTATGTGGTTGGGAGGTATAATTTGATTGGATTGGATTGGACAAACTGGTTGCCTTACAGTAGTGTTGAAAGCCTGAAATTTCAATTTCTGAGAAAATTGAGTTTTGTTTGATGATTGGATGAAGTGAATTTTTGAAGGACATGTTGTAGCAAAGCGTTATAGGAAGGAAGGTTCAAGTGTGAGTCAAGGAGACGAAGAATGCCATCAATGCAAGTGTTCCAGTAGCGAAAGTTTGTTGCACAAAAGTGCTGTGTCTGTATTGGAATGGAATAGTTGATTGTGTGGCTTCCATTTGGTAACAGAGGTTTTACACTCCCAGCAGGCAAATGTTGGGGATGAAAGTGGGTTGAGGTGGCTTGCAATACAATGTTACACAGTAACCGTAGATGTTTGGTGCGCATGTCGCAGATGAGACAACATGTTTTGTTGGTGTGTCTCTGAAAGTGATGAGATGAGCTTCATAAGTATCTTCCAGTGCATGATGGAGAGTATGTGGTTGGGAGGTACAATTTCAAAGAAGATTGGAAAGGGCAAACTGGCTGACTTGCAGTAGTGCTGAAAGGCTGAAATTTCCCCGGATCAACCCAAATAGAGACCCACACAATCAGATGATACGCCACCTCCTCAGCTGTGCTGTCCACACTGTTCAGGTCATTACCTCCCAACTGCACAATAATATGTGAACACTGACTCTCGAGTTCACCTCTCAAAAGTGGCCAGGTGTCTAGTCGATATACTCGCCCCCGAGATTCCGTATAACATGACAGCGCAAAGTTGCTCCAGTCCGCGTCCACCTCAACATATCTCTGGATTCTGCAGATGTGCGAAACTCCCAGGATCAATAAACTGTCAGCAGATATATCCATGTTCGCAAACTTGTGATACAAATGTCCACACGTAGTTATCGATATTGGTCCGAACCAGCACTGTGCGAATCTGTCACGATCAACAAGTTCCGTACGTCAGAACGGCACGTTACACGTAATTGTCACATAGGAAAACTGTTCATATATGTGTTTTTAGCTCGCCTGCACGAAGTGCAGAAGAGCTTATGGCATACCTCCGGCGTCGTCGGCGTCGTTTCCTTTCATGGAACACCTTGTTATTTCATACATGCATTCCTCAGATGACCCTCTATCATGCTGTAGCAAATCCATGACCATCCCTTACCCCAAGGTCAAGGTCACAAACTTAACACATTCATAAACTTAACGTTGGGGTAGATTTCTGATAACATCTGTTTCCTTTCATGGAACACCTTGATATTTCATACATGCATTCCTCAGATGACCCTCTATCATGCTGTAGCAAATCCATGATCCACCACCCAACCCTTACCCCAAGGTCAAGGTCACAAATTTAGCATGTTCATGAACTTAACGTTGGGGTAAATGTTGTGCGACTTCTGTTTATTTACAGGAAACGCCTTCATATTTCATACATGGATTATATCCCCCCCCCCCTTTCCCCACGATCAACATCATAAACTTAACGTTAGAGTAAATTTCTTTTCTTTACAGGGAACGCCTTGATATTTCATACATGCATACATCTGATGATACGCTATCATGCTATAGCAAATCCATGACCCACCGCCCACCCCTTACCCCAGGGTCAAGGTCACAAACATAGCCCATTCATAAACTTAACGTTGGGGTAAATGTCTTATAACGTCTGTTTCCTTTCATGGAACGCCTTGATATTTCATACATGCATTCATCTGATGATACTCTATCATGCTATAGCAAATCCATGACCCACCACCCACCCCTTACCCCTGGTTCAAGGTCACAAACTTAGCACATTCATAAACTTAACGTTGGGATAAATGTCTTATAAATAACATCTGTTTCCTTTCATGTAACGCCTTGATATTTCATACATGCATTCCTCAGATGACCCTCTATCATGCTGTAGCAAATCCACAACCCACCACCCAACCCTTACCCCAAGGTCAAGGTCACAAACTTAGCATGTTCATAAACTTAACGTTGGGGTAAATGTTGTGTAACTTCTGTTTCTTTACAGGGAACGCTTTGATATTTCATAGATGCATTCATCTGATGATCCTCTATTGTGCTACAGCAAATCCATGACCCACCCCCCCACCCCTTTCTCCAAGGTCAAAGTCACACACTTAGCACATTCATAAATGCATTCCTCATGTGAATAGCTATCATGCTGTAGAAAATCACCAACTTAGTGCGTTCATATAAACTTAACGTTGGGTTAAATTTTGTTTTACTTCTGTTTTCAGGGAGCGCATTGATATATCATACATGCAATCATCTTAATATGCTATATTATGCTATAGCAAACCCACGACCCACCTTGCACCACTGACCCACCTTGCACCACTGACCCAAATGTCAAGGTCCACCGCACGCACCTAAACCCAAGGTCAAGTTATATAATATTCATATTTTTTTATGCAACTGTGCCAAGTTTGAGTGAAGGCTGCCAACAGGCGAGCTTCGATGTCTTCTGATAACTCTTGTTACATCATATGACAATAAAGGTATCGAGAAAATAACCTGAATTACCGTGGAAATGTATAAAAATTACTGCAATTAATCAATAGTTTTCTTTGTAAACAAAGGCGCGCAGAATGATAAATAGTACAAAGAGTCAAATAATGTGCAACGGGTTTTTCCCCAAAGGTTGTCCCCGCTGTTGTTGTCGTGTTCCCCATGGTTGTTGTCGATTTCCCCGTTGTTGTTGTTGTCGGAACAATGATTTGTGGCATGCCGCCTTGCAAGTTTACTGGCCACAATTGTGATGGTAACGGTGTGTTTAGTCCGCAATTGTGTTGGTGTCTCTCTAATAAATATCGCCTACTTTTTGCGAACGTCGTCGATGAGTCGTTGAATGATGGCGTCACCGGCAGCTAAGTAACGGTGTGTTTAGTCCGCAATTGTGTTGGTGTCTCTCTAATAAATATCGCCTACTTTTTGTGAACGTCGTCGATGAGTCGTTGAATGATGGCGTCACCGGCAGCTAATACTTTGAGATGTATATCATGCAGAAATATATACATTATATATGGGCAAGAATTCGCTATTCTGGAGAATGCATATTTGTCTTGTCAATTCCATTTAAACACTACATACAAAGTGGGGGGTTTTGTCCTCCTGTGTCAAAAATCATGGGGGGGTGGGGGGGATTTTGTCCTACGAGTACATGCACGCTATCTTCGGTCCATGATTTTCTCGATTATGTCGGGTGAGCTGGGCATTTGTGTTAAACCATTGCTGGCAGGCGTTGCATTATATCGAGTATCGAGCGGTGACCCAAACTACTCCCTCTCGTCTAACCTGCGTTTCCTGTTAACCAGTTCAACAGCACAGACCTGTATAATTGTATTGACAAAAAGTGTAGATACAGATGAGCCGGCTCGTGACACCGTTTCATCAGGATCTGCACGTTTTGTAAGTATTTTTCATACAGTGATACAGTGAAAATAGTTGGCCAGGGCTTTTTTTTTCATTTCTAACCCATACAATGTCAAATTGAATTGTGTTGTCTGCTGTTTGTTTTTTATTTTCCATTTTTCTCAAATGATTCTAAATTGATGTCGAAATTTGTATTTATTAATAAAGGTTACAAAATATAAAACAAGAGTAGACATCAATTTTTTATTCCTGCATTCTATGGGTTTAATTTATCTGGTCATATCCCAAAATAACCACTCGATGTGCTGTCAATTGTTCAATGCACACTATCCGCAACAAATTAAAGGTATATGGACACAATTGTGGCACATATAGGAAACGAATAAAGCATAAACTAAATTAAATAATAAAGAAACATTTGTTGTACAACACAGACTGAATCGGCCATTGTTGTTGACAAATGGCGTACAATAATCATAGGGGAGGTGGTGGGTGGTGGGTGGTGGTCGGGCGAACGAGACGGCGTAAATTAACTGTAGGGGTTCCTCCTTATAGGAACCACGATTTGCCTGGTTTGGCCCTCGGGTACGTTTTTATGCCCCCGCCACCGAATGGTGAGGGGGGCATATTTATCTTTGGCTCTTTTGTTACCTGGGAGTTGAATTGGGTTATTGCCCATTATAAAAGTAGTAAGATTATTACTGATCCTACTGCTTTTGGCCAAGTGATTCTGGTGTGGCGAGGACCTGGCATCAGATCAGGATTATTCAGATTTCATGGCTGAATATATAGTTTTGTTATTGTAAATATTCAGTTCCGATTTTGGGATTTTCCCCCCATTTGTACATGTACTTGAACATGTACATGTACAGGTAATATATGGGATTTAGTACTAAACCCATTGACCCGGCCTTAAATGACCTTAGCTGTTAATAGGCCGTTAAACCCCAACAAACAAACAAAACAAACAAACATAGGGGAGGTAATTCATTTATGGTGTAAGTCTAAATCCTGCCGATATAGGGCACCACAATAGCAAACCCACGACCCACCTTGCACCACTGACCCCAATGTCAAGGTCCACCGCAAGCCCCTAAACCCAAGGTCAAGTTATATAATATTCATGTTTTTTTATGCAACTGTGCCAAGTTTGAGTGAAGGCTGCCAAGAGGCGAGCTTCGTTGTCTTCTGACAACTCTTGTTACATCATATGACAATAAAGGTATCAAGAAAATAACCCGAATTACCGTGGAAATGTATAAAAAATTACTGCAATTAATCATTATTTTATGATCATCCTCAATGGTAACAGTATAAGGACGAACGGACGAAAAGCGGAAACAAACACATGAACCTTGCTCAGTAGCCTATTTCATCAACCTATCAACACTTGATCAATCAGGACCAGTAGCCTATTTCATCAACCTATCAACACTTGATCAATCAGGACCAGTAGCCTATTTCATCAACATTGCAAAGTATACTTTAGTAGCAAAGTATACTTTGAGGGAGAAATTTTAAATTTTATGATAAATTTATTAATTTTTATTATACTGAATTTATTACATTATCACAGCCAATTTGGCTGTGATAATGTAATAAATTCAGTATAATAATTCTGCATACTTTTAATCATGAAATATATGCATTTGTTAGTTCTTTATGAAATAATGCATTTCAGGAAAAATAAATTATTACTCCCTCAAAGTATACTTTGCTTTTAAAGTATACTTTGCAATGTTGATGAAATAGGCTACAGGTGAGCTAAGAACATTCTCTCGAAATCAAAACTTCTTCTTATGACCAGCTTAAATTGAAACCTTATTTGGATAATATAAATTTAACAAGACCATATACAATTGAGTACATATTTTCTTATCAAAATAAACATCTCCAATGTTCACCAGGGCGAGCCCCAGTCGCTAGCAGATGCACAAACGATCAAACATTATTGTCTATACATTATACCAACATTTGTGATTAATTAGTTATGGAATATATTTGGCCGCACCATAAAAAACAACACATCTGAATGTTCACTCGAGACGGCTCGAGTCGCTAGCAGATGTGTAAGCGAAAGCGATCAGGATCAGATGCCCCAGAAGATTGTGAACAGTGTAGAGCCCGTATAACATTTGGATGGCTGCCACAGGCTTATATGCAAGCAACAATTTTTGCAATGGACTTGCCAAACACTTTAGCGAGAAAAATGTCATGGACTTGCAATGCAAAAATAGCCAGCATAAAATGGAATGGCGCAGCTGCCATGTAGTAATGATATGCAGGGGGACATGTGCCTGGGTGATGCTCGAGAATTAACTTGCAACAGCCCATCTCGTATTGCGGACACCACCCGTCCCCCAGCCATAGCCTTGCCAAGCAAAAATGTGTTTGAAATCAATGTTATAGCTCTATTCCGGATATTGCCTTATTCGAATGGGACATCTGACCCTGGCCGCTAGAATTTCTTCCACTAACAAATCATTTATACTGAAATGTATTTGTCCCCCAAATTCTAAGGCCTAATAGTTTTACAAACATCAGTGAGCGACTGTGACAGACAATCTAAAAATATGTCGTTGCCTTTGTCGGACAAATGTACACCATCTGGCCTGAATAGTTCCAAATTACTCTCCTCAATATCATGGCTGATAATAGTTCCCAAATTATGCTTACGCACTGCCCCATGGCCCGCTCTATTTATTCGTTTTCGTTTTGTATTTAGGCAGGGTACACCCTCCCAATGTATGCGGTGGAGTATATCTGACCAAATAATATGTGTCAGATTGAAGACCGAACACAGATATTTAAAATTCTTCGATATCTGTTTTACAAATTTTCCAACATTACATGTTTCAATATCGTTGCCACCCAAATGAACTACAATCATGGCAGGAATTTGGCGGAAAAGCATTTCACATTGAACTGCTGGCAGGAGCTCGCCCCAGTGCATACCCCGTTTTCCGAACCACAACATTGCATACTGCTCGGGTAGGTCTAAATTTTGTATGCGCCTGGTCTCTGCCCGCTTCTGTGCCCAGTGCACTAACGAATCACCAAACAGCCAGACTTCTGTAAGAAGTGATACCATTAAATACAAATTACATTGGTGAGCATAATTATACCCCCACAAACAAAGTTTGTTGGGGGTATATAGGAGTCAGCTTGTCGGTCGGTCTGTCGGTCTGTCGGTCGATCTGTTGGAAATTCCCTTCCGCTCTATATCTTCTACACCCATGCATGGATTATCAAATGGCTTGGCACAAATGTTTCTCATGATGAGAAGGTGTGTCGCGATCAATAACCACGTACCTACGTCCAAGGTGAAGGTCACAGTTGAAGGTCAAAGGTCAAACCTATCAAAATTCCCTTCCGCTCTATATCTTCTACACCGATGCATGGATTATCAAATGGCTTGGCACAAATGTTTCTCATGATGAGAAGGTGTGTCGTGATCAATAACCACGCACCTACGTCCAAGTTCAAGGTCACAGTTGAAGGTCAAAGGTCAAACCTATAGAAATTCCCTTCCGCTCTTATCTTCTACACCGATGCATGGATTATCACACTATGCCCAGGGTCAAGGTCACAGACTTGATGCGTAACGCTCGGCTAAATGGCTTAAAATAAAAAATGCCTCATTTTCTTTGGCTGCCAGTGGGGGTATTTGTGTGCCGACAGGCCACATTTCTAGTTATCATTGGTACGATGCGCATCTAACAGGTGTCTAGTTGAATATAGCTTTTGTATGCATTGGATTGCCACCTCCCCATTCTCTGTATTGCGCTAGATGCAATTCCCTGTGAAGCCAAGCTAGTGGCTCTGCCAATACGAAATTAATGACTTTTGAAAACACCCAGTGGTAAGCCCAAATATTTAATAGTCTTTGACAGTATCCCACAAAACTGAGATTGTGTTAAGGGAGATTGGTCTGCGTGACAAAATAAAAAACCCTGCTGTTGTGGTCGGACTGATAAAAATTGTCGCATAACGTCAACGCAACATATATAAGTTGTCACTTTCCGCCTTGGGAATGCGTAAAATTGTAGGAATTCCTGTCTGATTTGTTTTTGAAAACCGTATCCTAATTTGAATAGCTTTATCATTCAGCTCCATGACAAGATCGTCAAAGCGTAATGGTTGGTTTGCCTGCAGCTGGGTCGTAAACACCAATTCACTAACTCTGAGCATACCATAATATGCTAGTAAATATGCAGCTTTGAAAAGTTTCTCTTCGTAGCTAGAAAAACATACAACAGGTAGTGCACTCACGACTCTCGACAAAACTGGTAAAGTTATCGGGGCTCTGTTATCACAGCGCCGTCTGGATCTACGGCAGCCTTCTAGTATCTTTCTAACAATGAACAATCCAGTGGGGTCCTACCAATTGTTTATTTTATGCCAAAAACTAATTCCTGACATATACGTAGATATTGTGGATGGAGAATAGCCTTTTTCAAAGCAAAATGCTGTAAATAGCACTATATGTGACACTGGGGCAGGCCAGGATTCTGTAAGACTAAGTATTGCGGAATGCAGAAAAATTGGCTACTGCGTTATTGTAAACCATGCTCGAATTAACAGCCATGCTGGCCTTTAACAGTTTGTTCACAGCTGGAGTGGTATGTCTGCTGGCAATCTGCTTCTGGGGGCAGTTTGCGAAACTTCCCGATCTGTAAACGAGATAAGCTGTCTGTTAATACGTTCTTGACCCCTTCAACATGTGACGCCTTAACCATAATGTTTAGCTGCATACACTTCAATGTAAAAGCACGCAATAATACCATCACTTCCTCCGATTTAGATGTCATGGTATTCACGATTGCCACCACTGCCATATTATCACACCGGAATAAGATTTTCTTGTTCTGTAGGTGGCTACCCCAGATATACAAGGATACTAGCAAGGGGAACAATTCCAGTACCGTAATATTTCTAGTCAAACCCTTGTCACATTACGCAAACATTGTATTAGCGAGCCTACCTCACCAAAGCCCCGGTTACCTATGTAAACGGGGTTTGATGAGGTTGCCGCGCAATAGGTAATGCGGTCAAATAGGTCACGATGCAGTGACTATTTTCAATCAATAACTTATGTTGTAAGCGATTGTAATGTGTATTTTCAATATTTATATTATTAAAATGTATTATATCGGTACCCCTTTAAGTAATATTTGTATATTTTAAATGTAATGATGCTGTCATGAAGCGCATGAATATAAGTATTAATTAATCCAGTTTATATTGAGGCAAATCACACAGCCTAAAAACATAGTGCTGGAGTATAAACCATTGTATCGTATATTATTCATAAGTATATCACTATTAAACATTAATTACAATATGTATGCATATTATTAAAACAGTAGATGCTACCGCTGTTTCGCTGTATGTGATATTTATAACAAAATATTTTTTTTATTCGTCCGCGTACGGATTTCTGTCACACAAAGCGCCATTTTCAGTTCATATTTTGACCTGTGCATATGAACCGGACTAAGTTTAAACAACGCTCGATTCCGTCCAATTCAGATTTCTCTGCAGAATGCTCAGACTAACTACATATTAAGTAATGTTGCTAAATAAGTGTTAACGGCTGGAACATGGTTATCACTAAAAGAAAGAAACCACAGTCGTATTATTGAAAAATAAGATTTACCTGAGACCTCATGGAGGCCGCCATTAATCCAGTGTAAACAATAGACCTGCCATGATCCCATTTCCTGAGTAGCCCCCGCTTAGTGAAACGATGTGCTAATCATGATATTATGTTCCCCAATAATTGGAAACGGTTTGAATTTCTCGGTAAAAACTACGAAAGTCATAAAAAAATAACGATGTATATTTAACATTGGATACGTGTAAACGGTATTACTCTCTCATCGGATCGTCAGTTGTCGTCGATAGCGATTTAACGTACTGATCTGGTCTTAATTTATTGTCAACTTTCAACGCCATTTACAGAATATATGGCTAATTTTGGAAATAAATAACGGCAAATTACGATGACGTCTGCTCTGAAATATCTGTCAACATGCGGACGTAATTTAAGGAAATCGATTATATTTTAAGGCTACATCTGTGACTAATTACGAATTTATGTATGGTCTTTGGCTACACCCGACACATTACACAGATCTAGTTGTAAATACACGTCGCTTTGTGTGGGGAAAAAATCGATAATGCGTAGTTGTGTGTGACGAGGTGTTGATCTGATGACACCACACAGCTGTGACCCTTAGGCAATGTTTTGAAATTGACGTGTCGTTTTGATGTGTGCCGCAACACCTCACTGTCGGAGACAACATGACAATTAACGATATACTCTCGATTATAATACACAGATCTATTAGACGGCTGGTTATTTAAAATAAAGAGTAGTTCAGTACACCTTCGCCAATATTGTTTTTAGAAAATCAGTAAAATTTTCCGTATTTAGTTGTGCCGATATTGTTTTAAAAGATCAGTAATTTTTTTCCGTAAATGGTGTTGAAAATTGACAAAATATATAGCCGCATTTCTCCGATATTTGTATAGAAAATCACCAATATTTTCTGTAAATGGTGTTGACACAAAATGCAGCGTTCACGCGGAATTCAAATAAAATACAAAATAATAATTTAATAAATAGACGCCGATGGCTACTGTGTTTTCGGCCAGTGAATTCTGGCCATGGTAGCCACAGGCGCAGTTCGAACAGTGTTGTGAGCAGATGGAGGACAATAATTATTTCAAATTCATAAAAAAATGTTTGCTGTCCGAAAATTAATTAATTGTGACAGCCAAAAAAAAATAGATTTTGGGACAGTAAAACATTATATGGTATAGACAGTATAGACAGTACCTCAAACTTAAAAAAACAGTAACAAACTGTCTGTGTATATATTACTTAAACTTAAAAAATCAGTAACAAACTGTCTGTGTATATATTACTTAAAGACAGACACTTTAATTGTTGGTAAGTTTCTATCAATTTATAGGTATTTTTATTAAAATCATAAAATTGTGAAAATATTAAAAAATATTGAAATCACAAAAATAATATATATGGAGAAAAAAAAATTATACCACGTCAAGGTTTGAACCCCCGACCCTTTCGGGAATCGGTAATTAAATCATTGAAGTCGGCGACCTTAACCTCACGACTGTTGCGCCATTTATGACAAACACAGTTATACAGAAGTGCTATCAGTATTACGCCACCATTTGAACGTAATAATTATTAAATTATTTGCAACTCCATCTACAACAATACCGTTACAGAGATACGCTATTGAAACAACATGTATTAGTACCCATAACATAACAAAGTAATGTATCATTATATATCACAGGAGATAGCTTAAAACTATATATACTAATCATAAACAGAACAATCCGCTTGGCTCGTATGAAAATAGTTCGCGTGATATTGATTATCTCCCTTGCCGAAAGTAGTTCAGTGATTTATTAATTCCAAATAAGACGTGTTTGCGTAATGCATGCCACTGTTCTGGCCACGGTGCATAGGCCCATTTTCCACCAAAGTAGATACCAAAACCAAGATCAACACCAGCTGCGCTATCTGTGAACAATTCCATATCCTCATTTGTAACCCAAAAACAGTCCTGAAATACCGAAATCCCATTGAACTGTTAAAAAAATCTCAGCCACATACGTAGATCCTGCCGTATTCCGTGATTTATTCTCAAATGATGATGAGGCTTGGACAGTCCACAAATCGAATTAACTAACCTACGTCAGAATGGTCTACCAGGAACTATCACCCTACAAGCAAAATTCAATGACCCAATCAATGACTGCATGACCCTCAAGGTGACTTTCTCTTTGTTCAATACCATGACATGAACTTTCCTTTAAAACAAAATTGCTGGATACAAACAGCGTTTAGCCATAGCGACCACCCACTGTGCAATGCTATAAAAAAAGGCCATTAAGAGATAACACTGGATAAAACCACTGGGCAGTGACCAATGGTCATCTTTATTTCCCCAGAACCAATTTGCTGGACTACTTTCTTTTGTTTCCAGATGACCAGCTGGTCAAGTGGTATTTACACACATGTTTACACATAACACAGACTCCATTTAGTGATAATCTCTGTATACATGTACATGTACATTTTACCAGGAAGCAGTAATCATACTCCCCAAGATTTACATAGTTCATGGTTCCAAAATTCATAAATTGTCATGCTTTCAATAAAGTAGATCCAGATGAACTGGCTGATCATAATGAGCCGTCTCATCTTGATCTACACTGTCAAACCAATCAGCATATTTTCGAGAGATAAATACCCTTATGTATGAATGAACTTAAATAATTTGAACATTGAAGAGCCATGGTCAGATATTATAAGTACCACATAAAGGTACTTGACCGTCTCCTGTTTATATGACACTTTAGTCTGATGTTGAGCAGTTCATGGGGGGAAAAGCTGATATTTGTATTTGTATTACACCCTCCTGCTTGATACCTGTGATTATTGAAAATCACATATATAAAACGGAGTGATGGAAACAACATTGCATTGCATATGGTCTCCATTAATTAGAATGCAATCCACATACACCAGGAGCCCCGCATATATTCTACAGGTGTCAATGGTGCATTTGGATTGAATAACCCGATATAATACAGGTCACAACCTAGTTGATGATCGGGACGAGGCAAGGCAATGGAATAAAATTGACTTGATATAAAGTCTTCATTTAATAATGCAATCCACTCACACCATAAACCCTGCATATATAATTCACCGGTGTCTATGGTGCAGTTGGGTTGAATAACCTGAATTACCACAGGTTACGGACAGGGCAGGGAATTTCATTTACTTCCTATACTGGTCTCCCTCACATAATGCAATCCACATACACCATAAGACCTGCATACATGTACATATTCTACAGGTGTCCATGATGCAGTTGGGTTGAATAACCTGAAATACCACAGGTCACATACATATTTGTGCACTAACCACGTACAATGGCTCGAAGCTCTGTTTGTGAGAATAGAATGAACAACATACAAGTAGATGTGTGTATATGTCATTTTTTATTAAATGACGTAACTTGGAATATTCAAGTTCAGTTGTATGCACATGTCATTGTTTTATACAGTGACGACCTGAATACAATATACTATTTTTAGTATTACACCTTTATCTTTCAGATTACATGACAATTAATCACAAAGGTGGGGTAAATTATCCGCCACAGCCACAAGCTCTATGATGCATGTGGCGCCCCCCTGCGATCATAGTAGTTAAACGCGCACACGCCAAATGGCCTATCCATGTCGCGGACAAGATTCATGTAGGCTAACAAACTGGAGGCCTCAGTGGGGTATTTCATTATTCTAATGTCTATGAAGCAAGGGAATGCCGTTATCCATTGATCAATGCCCAATAGCCTCGTGGATGGTTTCGACCCACCCCCCAAGAGCGCAGCCAGAACCGTTACAGTGTCAGCTACCTCGCATGGCATATTTATAATAATATAACTGCACGACAGTGCGGCCAGCTACCTCGCATGGCATAATTATAAATAATATAACTGCACGACAGTGCGGCCAGCTACCTTGCATGGCGTAATTATAATAATATACCTGCACGATAGTGCAACGAGCTACCGCGCATGGCATAATGATGAAAATACAACTGCATGACAGTGCGGCCAGCTACCTCGCATGACCTAATTATAAGAACATAATTGCACGACAGTGCGGCCAACTACCTCGCATGGCATAATTATGATAATAATATAACTGCACGACAGTGCCATACATACACCGCATGGCATGAACATGCTAATATAACTGAGTACCAGGAAATAACTACACCCTGATAAATTACATCTGTACACAAGGTAAATAACACAGTACACATACCGGTAAATCATTATGAACTTCACAAACTAGATATTCTACCACACCAGCTAAGAAATGGCATGGATTGAGAAGCCTGAAAAATAGTGTAGCCTGATCTGATGCCAGGCACCCATGACAGTGCGTGCTGTGGATTGTGAGAATGTATACAACACAACAAGTGGCGTCCCATGAGCACAATTTATTCGCGATTCCGAGTCCACCTCATACAACGCTGGAGACTTTGTAGATATTTGGGATAACCGACGTCCCAAGACAGATGAACACCACGAGTGTCAAGCACTGGACAAGCTGCATTCCACAATCCCCGATGGCGCCAATAGTACATCTGCATATTTGGATCCTCGCGCAACTCAACCTGGATCAGCCGTTCCAACTCTCTGTTCGTCGCCACCACATGCTGATTGTACGCCGCATATGGTGTAATTGTCCTCGGTAAAATCTGTCCCACCACTACTGTTCGTACACCGCGACCATGATGTAAGTACGATGCATACGACACAATGTCATTCGCCAACTTCCCCGGATGATACTGCTGGTCACACAAATCGTTGGAGCCAATGTCCAAGAACACAACGTCAGCAACTCCAATCTGCTGTTCCAAGCCTCTCAGGCGACTCATCTGGGACAACGTTAGTCCACCCGCTCCAATATAGCGAACACGATAATCGTCATTAAGACCTAGATTCCGCCTGGCCGAAGATGTCCTGGTGAACGACTCCAATCTCGATACAAAACTGTGTCCGAATATCACACAATCCATTTTTCCGGCAGCCATGTTTTCGTGACGTCACACAATCCTTTGTTTACATGCCCGCGGCACAACAAATACACGTCAAAAGTCACCTTTATCGATCCAGTCACACGACGAAATCCGGCGAAAATGATGAATGAAATATTAACCAATAATGTGGTAATAATTTAAACTCGTGAAAAAGGCTTACTTTTTCCAAAATAATAGTTTTCTAAGTACTGTTAAACAAATCGACTGGGTTAAAATCTAGATGTGGAGAAGAGGCGGTCACGTGACCAGCATTCCCCGCTACTCTAAAACTAGAGGCTCGGTAAAGAATTTAACGAGGCTCGGTAAAAAAGTATCTCAATAGAACTGTGTACAACAAACATGAGCGGTAATACAAAAACTATTATCTGGCAATAATATTCATTATTTCTCCACAGATGTATACTTTGTGACCACTATTTGAGACGGTTCAAATGCGTGTGGATATGTTCACGGATAAACAGGAAAAATAGTTATCAGAGAGTGGCAGCTAAACTTGTCCCACTGCTTTGTCAGTAAACAATACTTTTTGTATTGTATTGCGCAATACCCAATCTAGTTTAGATTGATTGATTATTGGTGTTGAACGGCCTATCAACATGTAAGGTCATTCAAGGCCGGGTCATTTAAGGCCGGACCAACGGGTTGGAATATTCTGTATGCAACCTGTACATAATGAGGGGAATTCTCAAAATCAGAGCTCAATACTTACAGAAACTATTCAGCCCTAAATTCGGATATCCTGACCTGGTGCATATTGGTGACTTCAATATATATTAAATTTATTGATTAAATGTTCCAATAAGTTATTTACCAGAGCTCCAGTTAAGGTGGGTATTCTGACCAACTCACCCGGGTACTTTTTCCAACAAAAAAATGCAAGTTGGGAGTGCTCTAGAATCGTCTCAAGAGACAATTCTAAATCACTCCCGACTTGCCATTTTTAGTGAAGAAATTAAAAAGACATTCTAATATTTTGATCTAAATAAGCACCTTATCTGGAGCTCCGGTTACATGTACAGTACACACAGCGAGCTCATGCAAAAGTTTCACACTTTTTATATACAAAACCTTGACACCATGTGCGACTAGCGTAAACCCCAGATCAGCCTGCGCATCAGTCTGATCAGGGGCTGCATGTATGATGTTTGTTATTCAGACATCGAAGTAGCATCACTTCCAATCGCAAGTTTTATATGTTTGGCCATTTTTACTTTGTTTCTTCTGTGTTTATCTCGTCGCGGTCATTTTCAGAATTAACACATGTTCCAAAACCATGGAATATGCATGCAACAGCCGATTCACACATGTGTGGAATGGCAGTGCGGAACATAAAATAGTCCCGCTTCCCGAGTGTGTTTGCAGTTTAAATATTATCCGAATATACATGTTGATAGAGTGTCTCAACAAATTAATAAAATATACAAAAGAAATGTTGTTTTTTTTTGTGATAAAAAACACATTGCTTCATATTTAAAAATTCCCACCCTTTATTGCATGTGTGATTGAGTATATTCATACGCGTGTGTTGACTGTGTGTGGAACTGCTGAAACTGACCCGATGTCGCATGTCATAAATACTTTACAATTCTCATTTCTGGACGATTTACAAATTTAAAAAAATGGCATTATTTATTTTTTTCTGAAAAAGACATATATGATAGTCGTTTGTTTCTACGATGAAAATGATGCAGTTTTTGTAAAAACAGACAGAATTTCCACTCTCTAATTGCAGCAGACTGTTATCAGTTGTGCCTTTGATCTTGATACAATACGCCTGATAACCTCTGTCAAATCAGCAAGCGTCGCCACAGGGGGTGATGGCAATTCGCTATTTTGTGAAGTGCGGTTTTGGTTTTAAAGAGGCATTCACGGCATGATCCTGAATTTTTTGTATCAGCTCATTAACCTTTACCATGGGAATCTTAACGATCATATCAACTGAATTAATCTCCAGTCCCAGAAAAATAATAACTGTTTTTGGACCCTCGGTTTTCTCGTCAGCAATTGGTACACCTAAATGATCCATGCTTCTCTGGAATTCTAACATTATCATCTGACAATGATCTGTCTCCTTTTTCCCCCCAAATAGAAAGTCGTCTAAATATCTAACAAGATCCCCTGCCGAAGTCCGACGCTCTACCACAAATGATAGAAATTTTCCAAATCGCACAGCTAATGGAACAACCAAACGGCATTGCCTTATCATAATAAAATTTGTTTTCAAATTTGAATCCTAATTGGTCAAAATCCAAGGGAGAAACGGGGAGAATCCGAAATGCACCCTTTACATCTGCTTTTCCGATTAAACAACTAGGGCCAAGCTTTTGAATCATCTGTATAGCCTCGTCAAAACTTGAATATTGCACAGTACATAGTTCCGGATCTATATAATCATTAACAGACTGACCGGTTGGATATGAAAGGTGATGTATTAATCTATGGTCATTTCCAACTTTTTTAGGCACAAGTCCCAATGGTGAAATTCGCAACGTTCGAAATGGGAGGTAACAAAACGGTCCAGCAACACGACCTTCAGCAATCTCTCTAGCAATTTTTTCCCGTACAATCTCAGGATTTTGCCGAGCCGACAAAAGGTTTCTGGCACCCGTCGGAACACGGGGGCCAGTATAATTTAAGGAGAAACCATGTTTAAAACCATTTAAGATAGATTGAGCTGCGTTTCTGTCGACCTGATTGTAATGCACAAGTTCTAATTCCAAAATATCCACTTTAACCGGGGAATGAGCTAAACTCGAATCTGCCGAACTAGTAAGGCCTGGACCATCCCTGACGGCTGTTTGTGGAACGTCCCCTAAGGTATTGTCCACCACGCCCCCAAAATGTACGACCCACATTTTGACCCCTATCCATGCTACTGTTACCATGGTAACCAATATTGCTAACACTCGACTCGTCTAAAGTTGTACAGGTCGATTTACCATGTGTATTTGCTTTACAAGTTGCACAAATATGGATATATTTGCACTTCGGCCACCGACAATGACCTTTATTGAAGTCCAAACATATCATAGGTGCTCGGACAGTTTTGGTTGCACGCCAACGTGGAGTTTCTTTGAACCGCAGCTGGCGACGCCACCATGACGGCGCCACCATGACACGGAGCCACAAATCTGGATTAATTTTACTCCAGCTCTGAAATTTAACTGCTTGCCTGAGACGGAATTGTTCGTCGTAAGCGCGCCAAGAAAACCCTGAATATCGTCTAGCCGCATCCCTTATAACCGACATGTAATGGAGTAAATCTGGACCTTGGCTCGCATGTTTTTGCATATAAATGCTCAAATAAATTAAAAAAACGTCGGTCCAGGCGTCAATGTTCGATATTTTATCGGTCAATTTCGGTCGGGTCTCCAAAAAACCCTGTGGGTTCAGTTGCACTGAACACCTGGACGACTCCTCGAGTTCAATCCCACCCCTCAACAAAATTGCGAGGTTCACATATTTATTATCCCAGATTTTCTTGCAAACCTGCTGAGGGACATGGGATGTGAGGTCATCATCCGTACATTTTACGGGTTGTATGTCACCTATGGTGCCCATTTCTGGAGAGAACATGTTAAATGCCGGGAATTGTACGTCATTGTGACTGTGGGATTGATGGTCATCATTGCTAATCATGTCACCAGAACCTGGGACAGAGGGACCTGGGACAGAGGAACCTGCCGACGCCGACTGGCATCGTACAAATTCGGCGTCGGCCATAATTTGGGCGAAATCAATAAAAGTGTCGGGCGTATGCATACCGGCAGCCTGTGGCCGCTCGGTATCAACTGATATTTGTACGCGCTCCACCGATTGGGAATCTGCCTCCCTCTCTCCACCGACCCGGCGCTCCTCCTCCACCTGTCGGCACTTCACCGCACTCGCGTCTCTCCTGGGCCTTCCCCTGCCTGGCATCTTAATCAAATCTCTTTTGATTAATTGAATATTTTGTTTGATCGCCTTTCTAAACCGGAAATGGATGAATCTAAAACGAGGCTAATTGGGATTGTACTAACTCGGCAGCCCACGTAAATAATCATGGTGCCAGAGACTGGCAAAAATAAATTGAGGCTAATTTGCAGTTGCATTAGCTCTTCATAGTTTTCTTTGTAAACAAAGGCGCGCAGAATGATAAATAGTACAAAGTGTCAAATAATGTGCAACGGGTTTTTCCCCAAAGGTTGTCCCCGCTGTTGTTGTCGTGTTCCCCGTGGTTGTTGTCGATTTCCCCGTTGTTGTCGGAACAATGACTTGTGGCATGCCGCCTTGCCAGTTTACTGGCCACAATTGTGATGGTAACGGTGTGTTTAGTCCGCAATTGTGTTTGTGTCTCTCTAATAAATATTGCCTACTTTTTGCGAACGTCGTCGATAAGTCGTTGAATGATGGCGTCACCGGCAGCTACTACTTTTACATGTATATCCATAGGCGTCGCCAGGAATTTTCCAGGTGGGTTCGTCTACTCCGAAGGCTGGAGACGGGGAGTGCACGAGAGGGGTGTCCCCCCTTATTAGACAGGGGGTACGGGGGTTCTCCCCCGGAAAATTATATGTGCAATTTCCGAAGTTCTAATGCATTTTAGAGCTATAATTTCCACAATCGCACCTCCGAATTTCCGTAAGAAAAATATCTGTAAATCTTAGATAAATCGTAGAAAATGACTTTCAACACTCCTCCAAGGAAATCGACCCGAACTTGCGTCTCAGACAACTCTTATCACGAATCGTGATAGGAGTTGTCTGAGACGCATTTAGTTTGTCGTATTGCTGATGCTTAACCCATTTGATGCTGGAACCCTTGTAGAGCAGATTACCTGAATAACTGGAACTTTTACCAGTCAGCAGGAACTCAGTTTGGCACTATGGCGTCATGTAGGTACGACAACAATAAACACTAATTCTACTGGTAAAACTATGCAATGTTATATATCAGTAGAAAGCTTGATAAATTGTCTTTCTGCTGATATATTTTTTTATTTTTAATGGATACATACAGGATTTACTAAAAAACCGGCACAACAAACAATGAAATGGTGTTGTATCGGTTGACTAAAATTTACTTACATAGACTTCAGTAGACATTATCCATATAATCCAATAAGTGAATCACATATAATCCACTGTATGATTTATTCAAAAATGTATATAGATCACTCTGGTCAAAATTTCATGAAGATATTCCATGTATAAGTGAAGTAATCATATTTGTTGTGATTTACAGGTATTCACAGAAATGTCCATTCTGGAACAAAGTCAGTCACAGAATTCGGGAGAAATGCATTGTATTGTGTTGTATTGTTTTGGGTTTGTAACACTATTGTTTCTGTTCTAATAAAAATATTTACATCTATTATACTGTTTTATTATTATAATAGTCTTCCAGTGTTATTTTTTATAATTTTTTTTATTGGTTTTCTGTTCTGTATCAATATTTACAAACATTCATAAACATTTATGGAAATTTATGTACAGTATGTATTGCATTGTAGTATATAATTATCTACAATGTACAATACATGTATAACACTACAGAAAGTTTGCCCTTGTGATATGTCCTGGAAAACACTGATGATGTACAGCCACGTTGCACTGTACACATCCAAACCTGGATGTCCCCGCACGTGCACTAGGTGTGGCTTTGGCGCGGCATTCGACACATACTTTTTCCTTTTCAAACAACCGCTCCATGTCGTGTCGTCTGTTTGGACGACTCTCAGCCAAGAGTGGGGCATCCTTCTTGGCCTTGCAGTCCGCAATCAAGCCGTCGGCAAGATCCTCGATGAAGTCTTGGAAGTTTTGCCACTCTTGGTTCACCGCCTCTGGATTTGTATCCTTGGCAATGATGTAGGCGTTGTGGACACTGGCCATAGACAGGTGGAAGAAGAGACGTCGCCACCATTTTCGCGAACGATGGTTGATCAAATGATAGCCATCTGGTCCGCTAGGTCGACTCCTTTCATGCCGGTTTGGTAATCCGACACCATCTTTGGCACTTCCACTTGCCGCTAAAGTGCATTTCCCGATCTCCGATTGACAATGCCGCGTGCGTTCGGATCGTGAAAGTTTGACATCACAATAACTGCCTTGGTGTCCTGCCAGATGGTATAAGTTAGTTCATCTTTCTGGGCTAACTTATATTGATGTTTGTCAAGCTTGACACCTTTCGGCAGAAGTTCAGTTGGCAGGAATTTTCTGTTTGAGCGAACGGTCCCACAAGCATTGATGCGTTTCAGATGAAGTTCTTTCAGCAGCGGCACGGCACACTGGTGTAAAAATTGTCCATATAGACACGGATGTGTTGGTGGTGAAGGTGTCCTAGCAGGTCAGTGACAACACGGTGAGACAGTCCTTTCTCCTGGGGGCCCTCCTTGCCGGTGTAGATTTGGAACTGATGCACGTAGCCAGTCGTGCTCTCGGCCAGTGTCAATATTTTGACACCCCATTTGACAGGCTTGGCCGGCATGTATTGTCGAAATCCAAGTCTTCCCTTGAAATTCACCATACTGGCATTACGGCGTTGAAGTTTGTTTTGAACATTTGCTTCTTCACTCGCCAATAGTCTGTTCTTGAAGGCAGGCGCATAATTCCCATGCAGAAACAGAGTCCCATGAATGCCTTCATGACTGGTGCTGTCACTGGCTTCCACTTTGCAGCAAATGTGGGTGGGGGATTTTTGGTCCTTTCTTGTGTGGCATACCTGTTAGTTTCACACACAAGCTGATCCCACATGTCATCTCCCCACACTAATTCAAAATATTGAATAGGTAGGGCTTCCGGTGGATGCTAATACTCAGATCCGCCATCGCCTGTGTAAGGACGAACTGTCCGGGGTGCGAAGTTGTCAATTCTCCACTCACTATCAAAACCGTCAAATTCTTCGTCAGAGTCATCGCTGTCGGACGCTAAAAACCCACGAATCCAATCTTCATCAATTCCTCGATCTAATTCTAGCATATTCTCTGCTTCTAAATCTAATTCCTCATCAAAATCTACATCGATGTCGCTACCTTCCGATCTCGCATCAAATTCAGCCGCCATTTTCGAAGAAAATCCGTAGAAAATGTCTTTGTTATAAAATGTAATTTTCACTTCCGTGTTGTTTATAAAACGTGCACTTATTTTATACCAAGTGCGCATGCAATGTTACTAAATATATCTCCTTCCATTTCCTGTTGAGTACGCACAAATTTATGACGTTTTACGTACAAAACAACACGTTTTGGAAAACCCCTATGGAAAACCGTTTGACATACGAATCAATCGGTATCCTGCATGAAATGGGTAAATACGGATGAATCGGTATCCCGCATGAAATGGGTTAAACTCTGATTTTAGGCACATTTTAGAATAGTATATGTTTGAATATTGTCACCATGAAATTAGATGCATGTTGCCAAGAACATACCGGTACGTGCAGCACAATTTGGATGCATGGATTTATATGATGATGAACTGAGCACAATTTACCGACGATGTACGAGGGGCTTTCCAGAAGTAATGAGACTTTTCCTCTAATTCAAGGATCGCTTGGAATATAACCTTGAAAGTCGGACAAAACGAAGTTTCATCTTTTATGAACCAAATCTCTAACCTTCACGTTATTCGCATAAATATTAAGAAAATTATGCACACTCGCGCAAGGTAAATAACGTTGGAATGGCGGCCATGTTTATGGCGTTACGACGTCAGGTTCGAATATTTGCGGTGGTCAGGGTCCGTGATTATAAAACATTCTGAGTACATCCTCCATTCTCATGTTCGAATTGTGGGAACTTGATTGGTCGATGACTAAGCTGTGCTCAGTCTTGGACAATCAAATTGGCTATCGTAGCAAAACATCCACAAATAATTTTCTTGTGATATGCTAATTGTAATCAGCAAGCTTGGCAGCGTCAGTGACTCCCAAACACGGATGACATCGGGGATCGTAGACATATAACCCGAATGTTCTGTTTGTAACACAGGGCGACTTACAGCCAGAAAGCACACATGATTTCATTTACTTGAGAAATAATACATAGAGGATCTCAAACGAGTTTCCATTTGATATGAGATTTATGAAACGAGTCAGCATATTTTATGCACACTCCCATTTGCCGATAATTTGAGGAATCCTGATCCGTTTCATTGACAAATCGCCATTGACTGATTACGTATCTTCTCCGAAATATCCACAGAGAAAAAAAATATTAATAGGAAGTGATAATTTATAAATATGTCATACCAAAGGTTGTAATCGTTTCTAAGTTATATGAACAAACATGAGTGAAATTTAGCATTGGCGCTAATTTAATGACTCACAGACGCTGCTAATGACGTCTGAAACACTATGACGTCAACGTTAAAACATCAACGCGTTTCCGCGCCATCGGAACGTCATTTGGGACGTTTCCGCTTTGTACGTTTGACGTAACGTTGGCGCATGATACGCATATGTAATGAGGGTGATGCGACCAGCCAATCAAAATCGCTGCAGGTGATATTACATGTGTGTTCATATCAAAAATATGAAACGGTGTTATTAAACGACATATCATGATTGTCATGTGATAAATGTATATACCTGATTACAAATGTCATTACTGTTGACTTCTTTAGCCATGCATTTATACAAAATATCGATTCGTTTGGCTTTCATTTTGACAACAGAAAGGCATCTTTGCGTTCTGGCTGTAAGTCGCCCTGCGTTACAGACAGAACAGTCGGGTTAGTATATAGTCATACACTTCAGTTAAATATGAGGTTGGGTAGGTGGACACGACGCAGGTGTAGCTTCATGAAGGTCTCCACTGCCCGCTCATAGCTCACGTTATGTCCATAATGTATCGCCATTAAAGCCAGTGATGAAAGCCTAGGTGTCCCCGTGGTAGACCTGATCCAGGTCTTCAGTCGCCGAAGAGTGGAAAATGATCGCTCACAGGACACCTAAGGTGCAGGCAATTTTTCATCACAGGCTTTAATGGCGGATGCTAATTACGGCGGATGACGGGCATCTGCTCGCATGCGATCCCACTTGGCCCTCCACGATGTAAGCTCAATGCCTACTACGTCTGGGCAAATCGTCACGATACATATCCACTGCACCGGTAACATCTGGTGAATTTTCCGAGCAGATGATGCTTGGGACAAGGCCGAGCAACTTAACCGCTGTCTGCGATGTGTGACCAAACCGGGTTTCCAGTTCACTGATAGCCCTGTCGAGCAGCGGAACAGCGATAGTACGGCGCCAATATTCCTCCAGTGTATCGGCCGGTGTATTCGGACGATTCTGTTGTCGCTTGACTATTCTTGGTAACGTTGGTTCTACACATACCTTCTCAGACAATCTAACGGCTTCGTCGTAAATATTCCTGAACTGCTTGTCAATGTCACTTCGAACGGCCTTCAGATCTGATATCGTGTCAGTTACCATGGAATATGCCTTTTGATATCGACGATTCTGCCCTGTAACTTGACAGTTATGCCGTGAAGTGGGTGCAGTAGATAATACACTGATACAACGCCGATGATAAGCCCGAAATCACAGATCGCCTTCAGTCTCACGGTGGCCTCCCTCTTGGAATTTGAATCCCATCCATTCACATACTCGTCGTCAAAACTTGACAAATCTGGGTGCGTACCATTTATAATTTCGAATGCCTCCACCAAAAATGGTAGAGCCAGGTAGAAATGCTTGTATGCTTTATCGCGTTCAGACCACCGTGTCTTACAGAGGCCCACAATGACCTTGCGTGTGCTTCAGTTACTTTCCCGTTTGTTTACTACCATCTCCAGTAGGTTCTCGCGTTTCGGTGAATAGTTAATGAAAATAGCGACGTCTGTCATAGTTGCCAATACATGTTTTACTTGGGTATCCTGGCAGCTCGATGCTATAGACAGGTTCAATACGTGCGAATTACAATGCGTATACGGAGCACTTGTCGTATGTTCTGCGATGACGGCCGCAACACCTTTCTTAGCTCCAGACATGTTCGATGCACCGTCGTAGCACTGACCTCTCATGTGTTGGATATTCAGTCCTTTTCTTTTGTAGAAATCCATAATGCACTCTGCTATCGCGGTGCCAGTTATTCTGCTTATATTGATGAATTCTTCCTCCCGAATGTTAAGATCACCGTCAACAAATCTAAAACACAGTGAAATGATTTTGTCGTTGCTCGCAGTAACTTCATCACACATAACTGTGTGGAATTTAGCAGCATTTATTTCTGAAATGATGTCTACCTGAATGATGTGCTGGCCAATTACGTCGATCATTTCATTTTGCGACACAGAACGCATGTAGTTGACATTCTTCGCTAACGGTCGGCGCATGTGTTCGTCTAGAACTGTGTCCGTCTTGGCATACTCGCGATTTTCACTAACGTCGCCAACAAATGATTCTCGGTGTCCACGCAAAGCCACCCTCTGTTTACCACAAAAGTGTAACGCACGGGCAATGTAGAATGAGCTGGTATTTACTATGTCTATCAGTCAGTTCTTTATCCCATACATGTGGTAGCGTACATTCAGGCTTTTCGAAATGCGACTTCAAGAACTCGGCATCTTTCACAGCTAACTCGTGATACTTAGTGTGTGTATGTGAAGTCTGTTTTTCATGCATATTTGTCCATGTTCTATAACCAGTATTGACGAAACTCCCCAGCTTATCTCTCTTATCACCGGGTGGAACAAAGAGGGCACACGGAAGGCAGTACACAGAGTCGTACTGTTCACTGTAAATGAAATTATTGTCAAGCATGTCTAACTTACACCGCCTATTACACCCATGCTGTTTCGTGGTTGGAAACTGAAAACTTTGTCCTGGAGTGAAATGATATGTCATTATCTTATATTTAAACTTGTCTTCGATACCCTTAACATTGTTTCCATCCAAGACGTGTCCAATGTCAATCGTGATTGGCCGGTCAATAACATCAGCAGTGCTAGAAACGTGTCCTGATCCTGCTGTTACTGGTGATGGTGGAGAGCAGCCAGACACATGGCTAGTATATGTAGTCTCTGTTAAAATGTTTTGCTCGTCGATACCTAAAATGAATTAGCGCTGTCATTATAATCAATGGGCATATGAGCAATGGCTATGAGATACCTAGGAAGACGCCACCTTCTCGGGCCACGAATTGGTAAAACAAAAACACGAACTCAAGTTCATGCGTGCAACATCCGTATATCACACAATGAATATCAACTTAAGACATTTAATGGCCCACCGAATGACAAAACGGACCATGCAACATTGGAGTGTAATTGTTGCATCAAGTGAAGGTATCAAGTAATATGTGTCACGTCGTGAGAAATAAAATGACCCAATTGCAGTTTTGACCCAGTGTATCTCCTGGTCATCTAGCATGTTCCATAATAATGATAGCGATATAGACTGTTTATTAGAGGCACCATGAGTGTTCTAATGACGAATATCGAACTGTGTAGGCCCTTGTCAGACTGCACAGCGCAGGCTACACTGTTCGTAAATGCGTTTTGGCATTTTTTCTCATGAGACTCCCGTATCTAAACTAGAAAGATGTTGTTTTTGTGCTGTTTAAAATGTCCTCCTTTTTTCGCAAATGGGAGAAACTCATAGTGCACGACTTAGTATGGATTGATGGAGCAGTTTAATGTTATTTTTGGCGGGAAATTTTTTTAATGTTATTTTTGGCAGGAAAACCAGATTTAGGGCCAAAAAAACAACAACTAGAAAGGCGGTAGCTTTTTTAGCTCACCTGAGCGAAGCTCATGTGAGCTATTGTTACCGCAATGTGTCCGTCGTCCAAGATGGCCGCCGTCTAAAAATAGCGTAAATTCTTAAAAAATCTTCTCATGAACCGCTAGCCGGATTTCGACGAAACTTGGTAGGAATGATCGATGTACATTGCTCTTTCAAAGTTGTTAAAATGGTCACCCCGGGGTCAAAAATGGGCGTGGTCTGTGGGGTCAAATTGGGGTCAAATTTTATTTTTGACCGAATATGGTCATGTTATATATCAAATCGAAGGTATCAATGAGGCGATCACTCTGGTACATTTTGTGTTGAAATCGGATTGTTATGTCATCCAAGATGGCCGCCGAAATGTCAAAAGGTCGTTCTTTTATTAGAGATTTCAAAATTCTTCTTCACATGAACCGCTTGGCCCATGGTAGCCAAACTTAAAAGTTATGGTCCATGGGTGAAGCCTTTTCAGATTTGTTAAAATGGAGGTCATCGCTAATCCAAGATGGCCGCCGTGTAAAAATAGCACAATTTTTTTTAAAACACATGAACTCAATGTCACATTCTCCTCTGGTGTTCATGGAGTCAGGTGAGCGAGTTAGGGCCATCATGGCCCTCTTGTTTTTTATCAGGAACTCTTTTGTATTTTGTATTTAATAATTTTTCATACATGTATACATACATATAATAATACAATACATTTTAAGCATCATAGCCAGCGATGAGCATCATGTTACGAAGGGACAGTCCAGTGTTGTTCATCATCCGTTGTTCACATTCTTGGTTTCCGGAAGTCGCATATTCCACGTGTCTCCGGGCTTCCTCCATAGTGATTTTGTCAGGGTTGAAAATGTCCACAGTGCTATTATCAGTTTTTGCAGTGTCTTCCAACGTCTCCAGTTCCATCAATTCATCACTGGAGTCCCCGTCCGAACTTCTTTCAATGATAATGGGATCTTCACTGGAATCACTCTCTATCGGGTTTGTTATGGTACACGTTTCATTTTTAATGTTTATTTTCAACTTGGGTAATGGTAGCTTCTTACGTCGGGTTTGAAGTTTCGGCATTTTTCGCGGTGATCTGTTGTTCGCTACAAACTGATCAACATCACTTGAAACACCATCATCAGCATCATCCATACGATCGGATTTTCGTTTAGGTGTTGAGGTGACAGTAACTCCAGCAATGAATGTCCGTTCGGAAATATTAGCACCACTGTCGTCGTCTGGGACGAAACCTTTGAATTTTCCTTCTTCCACATAGTATTGCAGTAAAGTTGCCAATTTAAATAAGAAACATTTGACCATACCCTTCACGGTAAGTTCAAAGTCCTCGTGGCTGACACCAGTTCCCCAATTTCCCATCTTCAGAAGTAAGCGTTTCACGTGAATGTAGCCAGACCTGAAACTTTTATAGTCCCATGCATCTAGATCCGTGTCGATTTCATATTTCTGATTGGTCATTTTAGAGATCATTTTCGGTTTTCGGTAGTCACTCAAGTCAACATAATAATCGTCATTGTTTTTGTCTCCAATTCATAGTAGCACTCAGCAATATAGTCTTTCCTTAGAGGCATTGTTCAAATTATCACTACCCTGGAATTCAAAGTCGTCGTAGTTCTCATACTGAAATGTGTTTGCGACTGACGGCTGATACTTATGAACCATGTCTTCCAAAGTGCTAAAGCCAGTAACCAGTATCTCATCAAGTTTGTTAAACACTTCTTCCTGGTACAGAGGCCAAAATAGGCTTGTTGGCACGACTGGCCATTCTATAGTTTTCGCTATCTTCTCTCTTATAAAGGTAAACATTTCCGCAAAGAATCGGGGATCTGGGCTTTTAACGTCTTTTAAAACCTCAGACGGAGTCAGATTATCGAATGCGTACATTCGATTCCTAAAAGCCTCCGATTCTCCAGAGAAGTTTGCCCATGGTACATGGTTGCATGTTAGCAAGATTGGAGTTTTGGGTAGGATAACAGGTGCCTTACACTTTATGTTCACTAAGGTCGGCAAACCTTCCATCACTTTTTTCATTTCCTCAACCTGTTCAGGTTTTGTAAAAATTAACTCAGGGATAACAATGAGATCTTTATTAAGGCATCCCTGAAATGCGAAATCTGCCGATTGGATTGTTTGACCACTCTGTGCTAAAGGTAGGAGACATGATGTCCAATAAGTCTTCCCAGCATTTGAGGCTCCTTGTAGCATAAATGCATTTAATTTTTCTACAGATTTATCGCATACTTGATAAAGTTTTAGTAGGTAATCCCCTGGCATAATCAACTGCTCTGTGCACCATTCTTTAAATTTAAGAGCGGTTTCTACAATTGTAAGACCATTTGTAGGAATGGGACAACTTTCAATAATACAATGTAGCATCAATGGTATTTTTACCTTTTTGTTGTCCGTTAAGATGACGTTTGGTAACTGCTTGCTGAAATATCACATCGAAACATGGAGCCAATTTTATGGATCGCCATAAAAATAACTCTTCCTTATTGTTGTTTTGCACTATAGCACGCAATAGACCGTCTTGTGTACTTTGATCGTAATGATCTAGAAACTTGTGTATATAACATCCACTTTCTCTGCATTCTTTGTTGTTCGAAACTTGTTTGAATCGGGATTTGCAACTCCTCCGACCATGTCTTGAAATGTAGCATTGTCTGCAGGAGTAATATCACCTGACGCCACTTTTTTAATATAACCTCCCATCGATGGTTCTCTGTCTTTGTAGTACATTTATTTAATTCTTTCTGCAGGAAATAAACTGCCGTTTACGTTTCATCAAAGTCATTGACAGCATCATCATTATTGAAGTCCATCTCTGTCACTGGTTCGGCCACACTTTCCAATCCATTACTTGCTTCAATGAGTTTAGTTATCTTTGCATTTAGTCCCATATTGTTGCAGCCAAGCAATACTCGTGGTTTCGAAATGAGATGGCGGGTTTCCGGTTAGTGCATCTATGTGTTTTACCCATTGGTACTTAACATCTACACCATATTTTTTGGCACAAGATTTGAATTTCTTGAAACGATAATGTTCGTTCAACTTACCAACACTGTGAATGATAAGGTGGATGTGCAACCCATGGAATTGACAATGGTCATCAGCCCTTCCGTTGTGCCAAATAAAAGCAGAAGGACAGTTGTTCAAAAATTGCTTTAAACTGTCATTTAATTCGGCATGTTGTTCCCCCATTAAGTGGTACTCTTCCATAGGAGTGGTAAAACTCAATGTAGGATGCAGGTGAATTCCAGATGCATACATATCTGCTGTAGCGTAAACTCCGATGTGATTACCGCTAGCGGATATTTCGAAACTACTGTCGTCATTTTGTTTATATGTTTTAGATTGTATAGTTTTTTCAGTAATTTGTCCGCCAAGATTAGAAATGACTACGGACCACCATTGGCCATTCGGTACTTGTTGTGAAAAAATTTCTTGTGGCTTCTGCCGACAGTAATGGTTTGGTCTCACCATACGTCTGTAAATACAAACAATTGAACTTGATCAACGTGCGTAAACGGAGTTCGTTGACTTTGCATATTTAAATTTTGAAATTTTTATCTAACATTGATACATGTTCCATTAATTGAGTGTAATTAGTGAGTAAATCGTCAACTAAACCATGAGGTCTTAATTTATCTTTAATATCATCAGTATTTAGCCATTTGTAGACATCTACTTTGGGCACAGCTGGAGTTTGCACTGGCTTAACAATTTCACGTTCAGGCAACTTTGCAGGTTTAGATTGTAAAGTATTTATAGCTTGACGATTTTGTATTACAATATTTCTTATGCTCGAGAATTCAGTTTTCAAACGTTTTATATCGGTAAACATATTTTCAATACGTGAATCGATATTCATTTTTTGATCATCACTATCAATCCAACCATTAACAGTGTCTATAGTGTCAGTTATGTCATATAACTCTTTCAGGCCTAGCAGCAGTGCTGTAGATAAGGCCTAACACTGCTGCTATACCTGGAGTCTAAGACACCTGCACTGGCTGCAGCTGCCTGAACATTTTATGTGTGTACAGTGTTACATGCTGGGATAAAACATGCTATAACTAGGGAAATAGATAAACTCACCAATTTTTTTGAAATAATCCACAATATATATTCCCACAATTCTGTGTATTTTTTTTATAATTGGCACTATGTATTGTATCCATAATAGTAAATTAAACACAAAACAATTGTATTATTTTCCAATGTTGTGAACTATTCTAGAAATAAAATGTACATCTTCATATATATATACAGTTATTTACAGTGTGTTGTTTTATTTTTTTATGTTGTATATCTTTCCGGGAATCTGGCCAAATGGTATGGCTTGAAACAATCCCGGCAGAGATTCACGTTGCACGCCATGCAACCGTACCTTGGTTCCCTCCGCCGACCGACTTTTGAACATTCCTTGCAAGTACGTTTCTTGCCAAGGTCCGTAATCCAACAATCGGATCCATCAGCCTGCTTTTCCTTCAGTGCCTGTCGTTTTCTTTTTTGTTGGTAATCGCCTATCATCTGCTTCGCTAATTTCTGGCGAAAAGCGAGCTGTGTGAGAGGTTTGTCCTTTCCTCGGCGGGATTTCTGTTGGTGATTGGGGGATTCTCTCTTCAACACGAAGGCGGCGACAATGGAAATATTCACAAGAAACCAAAACAGGTATTTCCACCATTTAGCTGCTTTCCTCCCGATGGCATACATGGCACGAAGCTGGTCAGCCCTGTCCACACCATTCATGTGCTGTGTGTACATTCTCACAACCTGCGGACACTGTACATTTTTTACTGTCCCATCTTTTTGTTTCCGTGCAACCTCTGTGGCATTAGCTGGATCAAAGTTGGTTGACAGCAGGTAAACATTTTTCTTGTCACGCCAAGCCGTTGCTACCATGTTCCCCTTCTGCCTCATTATGGAGTCGCCTTGGAGTTTCATTTTTTTATTTTTGACAGCAGCAGGTATACCCCGGCGATTTACTCTGAAGGTGCCACATCCATACGTTCCATTTCGTAGCAGGGTGTCCAGTAGCGTTACGGATGTAAAATAATTGTCCATATAGATGTGGTGGTTGTTGTTGTAGATTGGGTGGCACAAGTCCATTACCACCCTATCACCAAGTGCCTGTTCACCAGCTCTGGTTTCTTTGCCACAATAAACTTGGAAGTCATTGATCCATTGTGTGGGTCGGCGCGAACCCAGACTTTGATCCCGCGCTTTGTGGGCTTCATTGGGATATATTGCTTGAAGCCAAGTCTGCCGGTATAACCGATCATGGCCTCATCCACTGTCGACTCTGTGTGGCCTGTAATTTGACATCAGGGACCGGCGCACAGCTTCAATCACCGGTCTAACATGGGCAAGCTTGTCATGGCCGGGCTGCCCTCTCTCTGGATTTGCGGAGTTGTCAGCGACATGAAAAAAGTACTGGCTAATTTTATCAAACCGATCCCTGGTTATCTTGTCGCTGATTCCGCATGGTCGAAACATTGCATCCGTAGACCAATACATATCCAGTGCGGTGCCTGAACAAATGCCCATTACAATTTGAAAGCCAATGTAGGCCCTGATTTCTTCTTTGGTTACAGGACGCCATTTTTCATCAGCTTTTTTCTGGATACACACAGATGCATAACGGTTTGTCTCCTCAGCAATGTTTTGGAACATTTCATCACTGAATATTAGTGTCAGAAAGTCCAATTCACTCTTTTCCTCTGACATTATATGTACTGGACCAGGATTTCCCGTGAAATCTCGCGTAATTACGGGCTGAAATTGGTCGCTCCAAATCGCTTCCCCACCCACTTCATTATCGCTGTCGCTCGAATCCATGCCATTTCGTAACATTGACAGCGGGATTTCATCATCGGAATCGTATTCTGAATAATCTTCTTCCGATACAGAAATATCTGAGCCTTCATTATTTCTAATTCCCATCAACCGATGCTCACTTTCTAACACGTCGTGATCGGAAAACCCATCAAAATCACTTTCATTTTCACTGATTGACGCCATTGTTTAGAATTTCCGCGAGGTTAAATATTGACACGAAAATATTGACCAATAATGCGTGGTTTTATATCTATTTATGGCCGACTGTACACAAAAGTGTGTAGAAAAATTCTTCATTTCATTGGTTCTTATATTTAGAAATCTGGTTTTCAGCTACTCGCAACCAATCGGTGATCGTTTTACGTACGCTATTCGGCCCGACTGAAGTCGGCTATCGACAAACAAACATGTTTCATTTTCACGACTGTAGGCGTGTTTCGACGTTCTGCGGTGCAAATATACCACGACTGCAGTCGGGATTAGGCCTGAATGAGTTAATGTCCTAAATTTATCATGTATTTTTTGTTTGAAAGCAGTTAACATATTCTTAAGACCTTGCTGAGCACTTAATGCAGACGTCAATCCTTGTTTGATCGTACCTATACCTAGACTACTATTTGTTTTTTAGCAATATCCTTTATTTTTTAAACATTGCACTAAACTTGAACCTAATTAATGCTCCTATAGCTGCTGCACCAGTACCTCCTAATAAAGCTGACCAAAACGAACTTCGACTTACATCAATAGCAATGGTTGAATGACTTAGAAAATCTATTGTATGTTCTAATCCAGATAATTTAGTTTTTAAATCTACAGGGTCAAGATTTTTTAATGCATACAATTCGGCATTACTTAGAATATTAGCAGTGTTATTTAGTACAGCCAATTTATTTACATTTTCCTGAATTTATTTACTATGATCAGCAGCATACCTACGTAATGTAGTTGTTTCTACAGCGATATTATTAAGTATTGATTGTAAATCAACTTAATCTGTATTCCAAATGTATTCATCTTCTCTCCAATATTCTTGATCGAGAACATAAATTAGTAAAGGAAAACCTGGAAATGTACCTATACGAACATTAGAGACTAAGATTTCACTAACATATGCATATTTAGCTCACCTGAGCAAAGCTCATGTGAGCTATTGTTACCGCAATGTGTCCGTCGTCGTCGTCGTCGTCGTCGTCGTCCGTCGTCGTCCGTGAACATTTTCAAACGTCTTCTCCTCGGTAACCATTGGGTCTATAGTCACCAAACTTCATGGTCATGGTCCTTAGGTAGGGGGATTACAAAATTGTTAAAATGACGTCATTACGTAATCCAAGATGGCCGTCGTCTAAAAATAGCACAAATTCTTAAAAAATCTTCTCAAGAACCGACAACCGGATTTCGACAAAACTTGGTAGGAATGATCGATGTACATTGCTCTTTCAAAGTTGTTAAAATGGTGACCCCGGGGTCAAAAATGGGCGTGGCCCGTGGGGTCAAATTGGGGTCAAATTTTATTTTTGACCGAATATGGTCATGTCATATATCAAATTGAATGTATCAATGAGGCGGTCACTCTGGTGCATTTTCTGTCGAAATCGGATTGTTATGTCATCCAAGATGGCCGCCGAAAGGTCAAAAGGTCGTTCTTTTATTAGAGATTTCAAAATTCTTCTTCACATGAACCGCTTGGCCCATGGTAGCCAAACTTAAAAGTTATGGTCCATGGGAGAAGCCTTTTCAGATTTGTTAAAATGGAGGTCATCGGTAATCCAAGATGGCCACCGTCTAAAAATAGCATAAATTCTTAAAAAATCTTCTTCTCATGAACCGCTAGCCGGATTTCGACGAAACTTGGTAGGAATGATCGATGTACAATGCTCTTTCAAATTTGTTAAAATGGTGACCCCGGGGTCAAAAATGGGCGTGGCCCGTGGGGTCAAATTTTATTTTTGACCGAATATGGTCATGTTATATATCAAATCGAAGGTATCAATGAGGCGATCACTCTGGTACATTTTTTGTCCAAATCGGATTGTTATGTCATCCAAGATGGCCGCCGAAATGTCAAAAGGTTCTTTTATTAGAGATTTCAAAATTCTTCTTCACATGAACCGCTTGTCCCATGGTAGTCAAACTTAAAAGTTATGGTCCATTGGTGAAGCCTTTTCAAATTTGTTAAAATGGAGGTCATCGCTAATCCAAGATGGCCGCCATCTAAAAATAGCATAAATTCTTAAAAAATCTTCTTCTCATGAACCGCTAGCCGGATTTCGACGAAACTTGGTAGGAATGATCGATGTACATTGCTCTTTGACAGTTGTTAAAATGGTGACCCCGGGGTCAAAAAAGGGCGTGGCGCGTGGGGTCAAATTGGGGTCAAATTTTACTCTGGTGCAATATTTGTCGGAATCGGATGATTATGTCATCCATGATGGCCACCAAAAGATCCATTTTTTAAAACACATGAACTCAATGTCACATTCTCCTCTGGTGTTCATGGAGTCAGGTGAGCAAATTAGGGCCATCATGGCCCTCTTGTTTTTCATAAACGTGTGCCATCGAATATCAACAGTTACTGTGTCATCATTAATATTAAAGGCAGACGCACAATCTAAAGTAACGAACCAAAATTTATTATTTTCATCAGTAAACAATGAATTAGTCATTAAAACTTTAAATACATGAGTTTTACTACCAGCTATTTTAGGTTGTGATCCTTGGTAATAAAAATATCCAGACCCTGCGTAACGTCTTTTAGGATTAGGAATTCTATGTGCTAATATATTACTTATCTTAACACCAAAGTCTTTTAAAAACTTTACTCCATGAGTAGTATTCCAATGAAAATCATCACCTGGTGTTAAATAAACGAAATGTCTAGGAATTATTAAAGCTAATTAATGAGGATTGTATATCACATGTTGTATATTAGGATGAAATGATTGTAATTCCGTAGTTCTAGTGGCCGTGTCAAAGGTAATATTGGATGCTAAGTCAGGCTTACCGTCATAGTCATACGTTGTTATTTCATGGTGAACATACTTTTGTATCAATGACAATTCTGAATCAAATAAATTTGCTAATAATTTTGTATAGTGTAATTGAATGTGCATTATGTTCTATACTTCATGTTAAAGTACTAATAAAAAGCAACAAAGTACCAATAGATACAAAATCAGACATAACTTACGTATTGAACATTGACTCGACGTCACTGGCCAGTTTCGTCACTATCAGTTCTCGGAATTTTCGGGCGGCGTGCTTCCGGCGTATCTGGAATAGGGGGCGGGGTATGAGAATGTTTATTAGAATTTGAACTCTCAGCGTCAGTCCTCATATGCATAGACTGATACCAAGTATCAAATATTGCTGCATCCATATCAGGAGATATGGTATATGTTTTCGTTTCCTCATTAGGGTCTTTTTTAAGTTGTAAAGGGGTAGTATCTGTAGCCTGCATTAATTGTTCAGCGGGTCTAGGAGGAACAACATTTGGTTTTTTAATACTAACAACAGCTGCTCTATTTACAACAGTCATTTTCTTAGTAAGTTTACTTTCGTTTAATTTTTTAACAGCTTCTATATCATAAATATTGCACATGTTCTTACCAAATACTTTACCATGTGTACCAAACTTAGGCCATGGTACATACCTACCTCCATCCTTTTGTGTCCAAGAAGGTGCTGGTATACCAATAAGTTTCCAAGCTTCGGCAGGTCTATAGAAAACAGTAGTATTTACTCGTACATCAGCTGGATCTACAACTACACTAACTGGCAAAACAGGTCGTTGATGTTCATCTACCATTAATTTACTATTATCATCTACGGAGAAGTCAATTGCTCCAGTAGGTGGAGTATAGTTAAAACCTCTAAGAGTAAAAACAACTCTGCGGTGCGACAAAATGGCAGGCTCTTTTTCTTATCTGTATCAATTTTGCAGACGATGCACAGGTGCCCGTTTAACCGGAACCGAAATGCATGTTCAAAGGGATTTCAATATTGCTCATGTGTGATGACCTTTCAGTCTCAAACCAGACTTTGCAAAGTATATACTTACCATAGTAGACTTTGAAAATAGTATATGAAATAGAAATGACCAAAAATGAAAGTCTACTTTGCAAAGTAGATTACAGTTGTAAAGTATACTTTGAATCAAAGTATACTTTGGGGAGTTGATGAAATAGGTGTAGTATGGTGAATGGTTACACACCGTGAATTGAGTAATGACTACACGTAGTGTTACGATAATAACAATATTCAGGTAATTTAATAATAAGTTCTTAAAGACTTGTAAATTGTCATTTTTGAATGTGAATACATTACTCCCTAACAACCCGGGGACTCTCTGTTTCCTATCACTGTCCTTGACACAAGAAAACCGACCTTAGAAACCACATTGTCCACAATAGTCAGATCTACCTCAACATAACCAATATATGGGACGTCCAACACATTTGCGCCAACAACTTTCAGCCAACTACCCACATCAAGCAGATTAAGGTTTGATAGCCTACGATAAACGGACTCGGTCATTGTTGACACCTGGCTTCCTGTATCAACTAAGCACTGTACTGGTATGCTCTCAATAAAAATCTCTACCTCGGGGCAAGTAGCAATTGCCCTATCTATGACATGTTTAACTCATTCAGCCCTATGAACTGCCAGCCAGTTCAGCCCTACAGGTAATTGCCAGGCTAGCTCCTGTAGCCTATTTCATCAACATTGCAAAGTATACTTTAGTAGCAAAGTATACTTTGAGGGAGAAATTTTCAATTTTTTGAAAAATTTATTAATTTTTATTATACTGAATTTATTACATTATCACAGCCATTTAATGGCTGTGATAATGTAATAAATTCAGTATAATAATTCTGCATACTTTTAATCATGAAATATATGCATTTGTTAGTTCTATACGAAATAATGCATATCAGGAAAAATAAATGATTGCTCCCTCAAAGTATACTTTGCTAGTAAAGTATACTTTGCAATGTTGATGAAATAGGCCCCTGGAAGCAGCAGTAGGCTTATCAGCCCTGTCTCCCTGAGACTTATTGAGAAATAATTCAAGACTAAAATGTATCTAAGGGGGTGCTGTACAAAACAGCTTGTTATTCCAATAATTAATAAACAATACACATAAAATTTCACACATATGTACATTATAAAATTCTCTCAACATTGGTGTAAATTTTGTTATAAACAACATCCCAGATATCCGTACAATATTCCATATTTCTCCATCAAATGTGCAATTGTGAGATCTTTTGGAAATAGTAAGTAGCAAACAGCTTGCATATTTGATGGAAAAACTATGAAGAAAGCAAAATTAATGTTCCACACACAGTAAATTTTCAGACTGAACAAATCTGGTGATTTTTCTACGTATTTTCACTGCGATCATAAGAAACATGTTGATTTAGGATTACATCTGTATCATAGTTCTATAGTATCATTATTTTTGATTCACACATGTTTGGCTGATTTTCTGTTCTGTATGAGTACATGTGTATATATATATGAAAAGCAGGTACATGCAACATACAGATTACCTGCCTCTACCATTGATACTCCGCTTTCTAATGCTCGTGAATTATCTCCTGATAATCTGTATGTTACCTACTGTGTGATATTAGACGATACATATTTTTGACTACTTATTTCTCCTAAGCGTATATATGCTGTGATATTACATTTTATTTGTATCGTCCAATATAGACGGTTCAAATGAGACAAAAACACATACATTCACACAGAAATAAGAAAACAAATCTTATTTCTGCGGAAATGTTTACGTTGTGAGCTCTCATTTGGACCGTCTCATAAAAGTGGTACAATTGAGAAGTCGCGCATATATTTTCATGAAGAAATAACAAAAATATATTGTACAGGAATTCAGATAAGCAGCATATCTCGACTACCGGTATATACATTTCATATTTTTTTGTGAAATGTTCAGACATTCAAAATAATTTTTATCCAAATAGACTACATATCTTGTTAAGTTTTTGCATGCTTACTTACTTTGTTTGAAAACGCGGCATAACGATCCATTTGGTTCATTGTAATCCATTCACTATTTACCTAAGATGTGTAATTCCATAAACTTTATTGATAGCACATGTACATCCCCTATAATAATTGTATATAATATATCCACTTCTCACGTTCATAAATAAATGTCACATTCAAATTTCACTTATTTCACTACATGTATGTATGTACATTTACACAGTGTATCAGCCAATAAATATGATTTTATGTATTTTGTAACTGTGTGTTGTCCAAAGTTATTTGCCTTTCAGTTAAGGTCGCGATGCCATGCCGGGAAGCATGAGACACACATGTGTTTGTTGCATTGTTGGCACATGTTCATGATTTCACGGCGCTTCCCCGTCTTCTGACATTGCTTGCAGCGTCCTCGCTTGTCAGCCGTTTTCGGGAAATGGCCAGCCGCAATCGTCGTCAGAGCTGCCCTTTCGTTTTCAACATAGTCCCCGATCAATTGTTTCGCCAGGGCCATTCGATACTCTATCATGGTCAGTTTCTTCGGTTTTCCAGTTTTAGTAGCTCGTTGATGATTGACGGACTCCTTCATCAATATGAATCCGTTAGTGACAGCGATGTTAAAAAGAAACCAAAACAAATACCGCCACCACTTCCGCGTCGTTCGGTATGTGTTGTGCTGCGTTCTTAGCTGATCCGCGGTGTCAACCCCGTTCATGTTTGAGTTGTACGCGGGTATAATGCTTGGTGCGCTGATTTCTTTCACCTCCCCATTTTTTGATTTCCGATTCACAGTGCTGTCAATTTTTGATGGATTTTCTGCTGTAGACAGCACATACACATGTTTCTTTTCTTTCCAAATACACGCTGTCATTTCCCCCTTTTGGGCCGTCTTGAACTCTCCGACATTTTTAATATCTTTTTCTTTCAGTTGGGTTGGGAGACCTTTGCGGTTTTTTCACACTGTCCCGCGAGCGTATGTCCCATTCTGAAGCAATGTATCTAGAAGGGCAGGACTTGTGAAATAGTTGTCGATGTTGACGATATGGTTTTTATTCCATATTTTCCGCGTCATATCCTGAACGACTCGGCTTGACAAACCAACTTCTGGTCTTCCCTGCTCCCTGCCGGTGTACACCTGGAACTCATTGGTGTAGCCGTTCATCGGGTCAGCCCGCATCCACACCTTCACATCGCTTCATCCACACTTGTATTTTGATGTGGAGTGTAACGGCAAAGACACTGCTTCATGACATGTCGGTGAATGTTTGCCAAACAGCGTTGTGCTGTTTTTGTCTTCCTCCTGGACTAAAAACAACCCTTCCGGTGGGACAAAATGGCAGGCTCTTTTTCTTATCTGTATCAATTTTTGCAGACGATGCACAGGTGCCTGTTTAACCGGAACCAAAATGCATTTTCAAAAGGATTTCAATATTGCTCGACATGCGTGATAACCTTTCAGTCTCAAAGCAGACTTTGCAAAGTATACTTTCCTTCTGAAAATAGTACCGTATATGAAATGGAAAATGACCACAACAGTTGTAAAGTACATGTATACTTTGAATCAAAGCATACTTTGGGGGTGGGGTTGATGAAATAGGTTACAGAGTTTGACGGAATTCAATCTGTTTCCGCTTTCCCATGACGCGTTGTTTTTTTGTGATTTGGGGACTCCTGCATACAAATCATAGCATTCACAATGGCGATGTGAAGACAAAACCAGAACTAATATTTCCACCATTTTTTTGCTTTCCTACAAGTGGAATACTGCATCCATTTTTGATCCGCCAAGTCTACGTCAAACATAAATTTGTGATAGCTCTCCGCGACTTTGGGCACTGAATACTCTTCTTGAGTACCATCCTTCTGATGCCGCTTGACCGTCATAGATTTTGTTGGAACTTCAAACGTCGTGAGGTAGTAGACTGGCTTTTTGTTCTAGATTCTAGAAGCTTGATAACTTTTCTGGCTGTTGGTCTCTTTGAATCGTATATTCTCCTAGTGGAATCATGGTCAGGAGGTAGTAAACACAAACCTATTTTTGCTGGAAATTGCATCTACAGCATCTTTAGGTTCCTGTATCCTTTGTGCGCAATGCTCAGTTTGGTTTGCTTTACACCACTTCCTCATGGATAGGTTGTGGCCTAGGGGTTAGAACACAAAACAAAGTCATGACTTCCAATATGGAGGTTGTGGGTTCAAACTTCGCCTTGGGCATCAAAAATACATTCATAGTACCGTATTTACCGTATGTATTGGGACACCGGAAGTATTGGGACACCTCTATTTTTTACGAAAATAATTATTTTTGGGAGATTAAGATTTGGGACATACCTCAAATCAGCTTAAAATTCCATAATTTTTTCGTATTAAGTTTTGGGACAACCCTTTTTCATCATTGTGTGAATCCATTTGGAGTGTGTACACATATTTGGAAGAACATGCACTTTTGATATTCTTCATTCTTAAATCCCACAAACACGTTGTTCAATCCTTCCCAAAATGGTGTACGTGACAAGTGCCATTGTTTCGCTACGTCACAATTCAGTGCATGAGATAATCAAGTTTCCAGTTAAAATTTCCCTCAAATTAATCACCTTAACTGATGGAAATTTTGATATATATTCACCAAAAATGGCAAGTTGGGAGTGCTTTAGAATCGCCTTCCGGCCTTCGTCCAGTATTCCCGCAACTTTTCCAAGTTTATACCCCGATAAATTCCACAAAAAGGCCATTCATTCCTATAAAATACGTTACATGCTGTAGTTTGTCATTTGTGGCTGTGGCTGGAGAAATTAAGCTTATGGGATTTGTGACCAGTGTAGCTCCTGATCAAATAGCACACTCCTGTAGTCTGATACATGTATTTATAACCCTTTTAGAAGCATGACGGGCGTGTCATTGATGGAATGGCGAACAGTGCAGATCCTGATCAGACTGTGCGGATGCACAGGCTGATCTGGATCTACACTGGTCGCAAAACACATAAGCCCCATTTCTCCAGTCGCAGCCACATATATTGAATTTTCCGCCATTAAAAAGATTCAAACTGGTGTATCCTCAGATTGTAACGGTTAAAGTGATAGTTTTGTGTATCATTCACACTTCATGCTTGTTATCGTTTGTTAAAAACATATTTTGATACCAGTACTACATAATTATAAAGTGCAACCTCTCTAATTAAGCCAGATGTCCCAGAGTGCCCAGCTTACAGAGGTTCCACTGTAATTTGTTCAGGTTTACAAGCATTCCAAGACCAGTTTCTGTGTTTTGCAATTATGAACAGACTTGGTTTTCTTGAATCGTGGATTATTATGAGAACCATACCGGACGATATTTACCATCTTTACTATTTATGCAATTGTCGTCTGCTGTAATATTATATTTTGCCTTCTTTCTCAATAAAAACATAGTTTGACAGCATTTTATAATCATTTCCAATGGTCCAATGGAGACGGTTCTAATGTGTTTGTCAAACTTTGTTTTAATGAGAAAAATAAACACATACTATATCGCGCTGTCTGCAATGATTCTAAAGTAGCGTGCATCCAGTAAAAAATATATATTTTTTTTTTTTTTCGGTATACTATCAAAGCCTCCACGACCATCTTGTTTCCTGGGTCAGCGCCATTAGCCTGTGGAATGTACAAATTGCTCTTTATTTTGGTTGTGACTTGGGTTTTATGGGTTATGCGACTAGTGTAGCAGCAAACCATCCTGCGAACACATAGTGAATGAAACAACCCTAATGCTTCAAATAAGTTTTGATCCTTATCAGGCTTCAAAAATGCACTTGAAGATCTGGGGGCCGTTTCACTAAACTTCGTAGTTCGTACGACTAAAATGTTTGTACGTGCAAAATTATGATAGTCTGTAAATTTTACATTGACGATGCTTTCTTGTAAACAATTATTGGATTTACATTTATTGAGCATAGGCTATGCTCAATAAATGTAAATCCATCAACTGAAATTTGCGGACGATTCTAAATTTGCACATTTTAGTCGTATGAAGTTTAGTGAAACGGGCCCCAGAAGACTGAATATCTGCAAACGCCATAAGCCACATTTCTCCAGTCACAGCCACATTTATTGACCACCATAACATGCTTGTTTTCTTTACTTGTTTATTATAGGAATGAATGGCCTTTTTGTGGAATTTATCGGGGTATAAACTTGGAAAAGTCGCGGGAATACTGGACGAAGGCCGGAAGGCCTCGTCCAGTATTCCCGCGACTTTTCCAAGTTTATATCCCCAATAAATTCCACAAAAAAGCCATTCATTCCTTATAATTCCAGCATTTGAAATAAATTCATCAAGAAAATCTGTTTATTTTCCGTTTTCTTAAGAATTATTTTAACTGCGCCTCACGGTTACGGAAAGTAGTTCGGCGTGGGAGTTTACTGGGATATTAATTTTGGACAGAAACTTGCTACGGGCCAATGAAATGTTAGAGAATTGTGTAAATATTTTTGTGCTGGAATTATCTGTTTATATTGCAATAAATACATGTTTTGTTTAAATTAAATTATTTGATGACATAAAATACATTGAAACACAACATTTTACCCATTGTTTTTATCAACCCACCAAAGGTAGCTTCCATATTTACCATTCTATTCTGGGGACAATTTACCCAGAACAGTTTACGATCAGGTTATGCGAATTTCAGTGTGGGTGGCAGGTGGGAGCATGCGATGGGTAATTTAATGATCGGGATTCATCCTTACCGGAATCCCGACCGGAGACCTGTAGCCTATTTCACCAACATTGCAAAGTATACTTATCTAGCAAAGTATACTTTGAGGGAGTAATCATTGATTTTTCCGAAATGCATTATTTCATACAGAACTAATGATTTCATATATTTGATGATTAAAACTATGCAGAATTATTATACTGAATTTATTACATTATCACAGCCATAATGGCTGTGATAATGTAATAAATTCAGTATAATAAAAATTAATAAATTTATCCTAAAATTGAAAATTTCTCCCTCAAAGTATACTTTGCTAGAAAAGTATGCTTTGCAATGTTGGTGAAATAGACTACAGGTTTGGCCCTCAGCTACATCATTGGCATTCTTGTAAGTGAAGGTTGAATCTGGTTCTACTCCCTGGGAGTATTACAATTATTCGTAATCCTATTTAGAGGAAGGGAACAAGTGACTGGCACCAGGTCAGGTTATTCTAATTTCAGGGCTGAATATATTTTATTCGATGTAAATATTCCGTTCTGATTTTCCCCCCAATGCAGCAGGTTGAATATGGGATCGAACCCGTTGGCCCGGTCTTAAATTACCTTAGCTGTTGAGACCGTTAAACACCAACAACAAACGAACAAATGACTCCAAGATCAGGTTATTCTAATTTCAAGGCTGAATATCTTTATTTTGATGACCCCAGGCTTGATAGACCTGTAGCTGGTCATCTACAATGGGTACACCCAGGTGGCAGTACTTGACTAACCACACCCGAATGCATTCAGACCAGTAGCCTATTTCACCAACATTGCAAAGTATACTTTTCTAGCAAAGTATACTTTGAGGGAGAAATTTTCAATTTTAGGATAAATTTATTAATTTTTATTATACTGAATTTATTACGTTATCACAGCCATTATGGCTGTGATAATGTAATAAATTCAGTATAATAATTCTGCATACTTTTAATCATCAAATATATGCAGTCGTTAGTTCTATATGAAATAATGCTTTTCGGGAAACATAAATGATTTCTCCCTCAAAGTATACTTTGCTAGAAAAGTATACTTTGCAATGTTGGTGAAATAGGCTACAGGGAGGCATATAGTGTTTGGACGGTGTCCGTGTGTGTGCGTCCGTGTGAATGTACGGTCAAGATGTTTGCCGAGTTTCTCCAATCTGCCAGTGGAGGCATTTGTCTGCCACATTTTCTTGTTTTAAGCAAATATTTAGCCCTGATTTTGGGATTTTTCCCTCATTCGTATAGGTGATTTGATTTATTGGTGTTTAATGGCCCATCAACAGCTATGGTCATTTAAGCCGGGCCAACGGGTTCGATCCCGCATGTAACCTGCTACATTGAGGAGAAAATCCCAATATCAGAACGGAATATTTACATCGAAATAACTATATTATATATTCAGCCCTGAAATTAGAATAACCTGCATACCATACCAGTACCAGTCACTGCCCCTTCCCCTAAAAGTAATAGGATTAGGAATAATCATATTACTCCTACACCATATTAAACCCTCGCATAAAAGAATGCCAAAGACGTACCTGAGCGCTGGTAAGGATGAATCGTTAAATTGCCTATCACATGCTCCCACCAATTCAAGACCATCACAACCTTCGGGTGGGCGGTTGGTCGAGTAAACACGACGGCGTAAAGTAACTGTAGAGGTTCCTCCTTATAAGAATCACGATTTGCCTGGTTTGGCCCTCGGATACGTTTTTATCTTTTGTTACCTGGGAGTTGAATTGGGTTATTGCCAATTATAAAAGTAGTAAGATTATTACTGATCCTACTGCTCTTGGGAGGGTGCCAAGTGATTCTGCTGTGGCGAGGATTATTCTGATTTCAGGGCTGAATATATATATATTTTTTGTAAATAAAATATTTAGCTCTGATTTTGGGATTTTCCCCACAGTTGTACAGGTAATATATGGGATTTAGTACTAAAGCCATTGACCCGGCCTTAAATGACCTTAGCTGTTGATAGGCCATTAAACCCCAAGAAACAAAACCACACCAGTCACTTGGCCCCTTCCCCTAAAAGTAATAGGATTAGGAATAATCGTATTAATCGTACAAGTGGTCTCGCCAGATTAAACCCTCACATACAAGAATGCCAAAGACGTACCTGAGGGCCAAACCATGTCTCCGTTTGGGATACCGATAAGGATGAATCCCAATCGTTAAATTGCCCATCACATGCTCCCACCAATTCAAGACCATCACAACCTTCGGTCGGCAATGGAATCAAAGACAAAGCGTTGAATTCTGTGAGCCAACGTTTATTGTATCTCAATGAACACTAACGATCGTGTAAAACGTTCGGCAACGGAGACAATAATCATAGAGACCATGTGATACAAAACTTACTCGTACATGTCGCTGAGGCAGAGAAAATGGACCTTACGACGTTTGCGAACAGCGTAGCCCAGCGCAGTCTGATCAGGGGCTGAAGTAACTGTCTGTTAGCAATACTTATTATATTACCATAACAAGGTGCATGATCACATGGTTATAACAACAACAGTGGCTGAATGATGGACAGCGCAGTCTGATCAGGGGCTGCGCTGTCCATCATTCAGTCACTGAAGTAGCTGTCTGTTAGCAATAATTATTATATTACCATAACAAGGTGCATGCTCACATGGTTATAACAACAACAGTGGCTGAAAGTGTTGAAATCTTGAAAGTATTATTTGATATTTTCCTTAATATGAAACGGATTTTGATGAAATATGGCGCAGCAAACGCGTCTTCATGAGCTGCATTTGGTGGTCCAGGGAGTTTGGCACAGACTTTATGTCGTTTTTGCGAAGAATCGATTTCCGTGTCGGAGACACGGAAATCAATTCTTCGCAAAAACGACAGAAGTTTGGGCGAAAATACATAGACCACCAAATGCAGCTTAACAAAAATCCGTTATGTAATAAGGACAATATAAAAGAATATGTACTGAATCGGATTGATTCTGGAAATTTCAGTACTTGTTGTTAGTATCACGTGATCATACACCTTGCATAATCATAGTGATTGGTTGCGTAAGATGATCAGTCTTTGATTACCGTTTGGAAACCACGTAATCCAACACCTAGTAATTGGCTCAAAAACTTTTCATTCCTAGGGCTGATCAGTACGGTACGTACTGTCGTTGCACATATCATAAGGTACTTTTTCTCTTTTCTCAGTCGGCGTTCCATAATCCATACATACACATGATATAGCGGCTTTCACATGCACGGTGACGTAATGGGTTGGTTTGTCTTTGAGACACGGGCGAGTCGTGAACAGAGTGCTGGATTGTCTGGGGGGGGTGGGGGGGGATAAATCTGGTATTTCAAAATGGGTTTAATAAACTCTATACATGTATATGACGTCGCCAGGTGACACAAAATTCCATTCCGCATCACTCAATTTTTGGTGTCGACTTTAAAACATTGTATACGGGAAGTTTTCCAATGATTTTCGAAATCAATATAATTGGCAAAATACTTACAATTGAATTTGCATAAGCTTGTGTCAACTCTCGGCTTTGTATACGGAAAATATGATGATTTTGAAAATCAATTTGTCAAAAATTCAGTAATATGAAGTTTTTGGTGAATTTTCCATTTCATTTTCACAAAATACGACCCGATATTCAAATTAATATCGGCGAAATACGACAAGGGAGGTAATTACAAAGCTGGGCCCATTTGTCAAAAACACAATTGTAGGCGGCCATTTTGTCATCAAAGGTCGCATGTAGAAATGTATGAATTGAAAATTCAGGTCTCTCATTAATGACGATTCTAATCAACCACTCAACCATGAAGTCTTAATAGAACAGTGACTTCTACCCAGTACTGCAAGAGCAAAAGAGGGTGAATATCTGTAATTGTATATTTTGTATTTGTATCCGACTATTACATGCATATTATGTACGGTTTGTGTGGGATGGCCCGACCCACCACAAACCTATTGCGGGGAAAATAAAAAATTTCAAAGGAAAAAAAAAAGTATGAATTTCATCCATACAAACAATATTATCTGAATGATTGCTGTTTTACAGCTATTTCGATGCATTGCGTGACCGAATGGTAGTTTATGTCCATTCAATATAGGAATGAATGGGCTTTTTGTGGAATTTATCGGGGTCTTTATTTATCCGGAAGGCCTCGTCCAGTATTCCCGCGACTTTTCTAAGTTTATATCCCCAATAAATTCAACAAAAAGGCCATTCATTCCTTATAATTCCAGCATTTGAAATAAATTCATCAAGAAAATGTGTTTATTTTCCGTTTTCTTTTAACTGCGCCTCACGGTTACGGAAAGTAGTTCGGCGTTTACTGGGATATAAATTTTGGACAGAAACTTGCTACGGGCCAATCAAATGTTAGGGAATTGTGTAAACATTGTTGTGCTGGAATTATTAAGCAATAAATATTCTTTGTTTCCTCTCCTGCAAATAAAATCAATTACGTTTATAACGCGAAATAAAATTTGTTGTCTGCTGTTTATTTTTTATTTTCCGTTTTTTTTTCTTGATGAAAACCGGTTTTGGCAGCACATGAGAATCGCAATGAAGAATCCAATGGAGACGATTCGCATGCGCTGTAAAAGTATGTTTTTACTAAGAAATATGACAAATATTAATAAACAGCAGACGTCAATTTGTCAATTTTCAGTTCTCGTCACTCGATGTATGGATTTGAAATACAGGTCCGTATAATTCCTTCTGATAAAGCAGAAAGTCACTCAATCACATTAAATATAATGGAAATTAAATTACATATTGTACATATGTTTACCATTGCTAAATCTCTTACGAACAGCATCACACACCTTTCAAAATCTTTATACATTGAATTGTTTTATGGTTGGTCAAGTGACTTACAAACAAACATGTCTCGTTGATGACTACATGCATGGCTATAAACAAGCAGACAACATATAAATATACATATACACATATCATATATACAAAGTATATACACACATACAAATACACATACAAATTCCTGCATAATATGGGGGTTTAATAGTGTGTAACAAGCATCATTTTTAATCCTTACCAAGCCAAATTAAATTTTGTCGTCTGCTGTTGATTTTTATTTTCCAAATGCGTTTTTGTTCTAAACAAATATGAAACTAGAGAAAATGAGCAGGGGCTCACGGATACCGCCCCGGTCACCTGGTCCAACCGACAAATATTTTCTACGTCATTTGGCCTTGACCTTGGGCAAGAAAGCCGCATGGGTGTGTTATAGAATGAAAATATTGATGATGATAAAGAAGTGAATGAAGTCGATCCGACTTGCAGAGATAATGGGCACACAGAAACTTTAACGCAAATCTTACGGACAGACGAACGAACGGAAATATGAAAACTACTTCATATGCCAGGGCTATAAAAACAGCAGATGACAATATTTATTTCTCGCTATTTAAGGGTGAACAATGAAATACCTGAATATTGTATATATCACAATTTTTATCTGGACGGAATGACGGATACAACACACAATAAACATTTTGTATATTATAGGAATGAATGGCCTTTTTGTGGAATTTATCGGGGTATAAACTTGGAAAAGTCGCGGGAATACTGGACGAAGGCCGGAAGGCCTCGTCCAGTATTCCCACGACTTTTCCAAGTTTATATCCCCGTTAAATTCCACAAAAAGGCCATTCATTCCTTATAATTCCAGCATTTGAAATAAATTCATCAATAAAATGTGTTATTTTCCGTTTTCTTAAGAATTATTTTAACTGCGCCTCACGGTTACGGAAAGTAGTTCGGCGTGGGAGTTTACTGGGATATAAATTTTGGACAGAGACTTGCTACGAGCCAATCAAATGTTAGGGAATTGTGTAAATATTTTTGTGCTGGAAGTATTACACAATACCACCATATGTGATACCAAGTCATTTACAAGGTCATTCGATGTCATCCACATCATATTTGACATCATTTCCGATCAGAGCTCCTGAGAAGATATTAACCCTTAGACCGCTATCTTATTTTTTTTTGTCGTATGTTGTTGATTTTATATTTTCCATTTTTATCATAAAAAACATGCTTTGACAGCACTTTAGAATAATTTACAACATGCTTTGACAGCAATTCAGAATCATTTCCATTGAAAATGATTCTGAAGTGCTGTCAAACCATTTTTTTATTGAGAAAGAAGGCAAGATATAAATGCAACAGCCGACGACAATTGTTGTGAGTAGCGGTCTAATTTAAGGGTCGAGTATAAAATTATTATTAGATGCTATAGAAATATTGCATACCAGCGTCAGTGACGGTGGATATTGCTAACCCGAGGATTTGATATTTATTGGTGTTTAATAGCCTATCAACAGCTACGGTCATTAAAACCCGGGCCAACTGGTTCGATCACGCATTTAGCCTGCCAAAGCCAAAGACGTACCTGAGGGTCAAACCAGGTAAGGATGAATCCTGATTGTTAAATTACTCATCGCATGCTCCCACCTGCCACCCACGCTAACCCGAGGAAATGTCGACCGAAGCGATAGCCAAGGTCGACATTACTTTTCGAGGGTGAACCTCTAAGTAACTGTAATGGATTTTGATATGTTCATTTTGCAACCAATCGTCACAAAATGGTTTTCAGACTAGTCCATTTCTGAAAAATTTGTTGTCAAAAATATGAAAATTATTTGCAAAAACTGTTTGCATAAACCACTATAGCGGGCTTTCAGGTTCAAAGGGTTAACAATATCCCGTCTGGGATACAATATTTGTTTTATTATTCAGAATATTGTTTAGAAATTTCCTTCCAGGTTTTCAACAGCAAGCCAACTTTCTCGTCTGACTGCTTGTCTATTAAGCATAGTAGTACAACTCATGACATGCATTGACCTTGCACGAGATATTACGTTACCTCCGACGCACATCCATCTTGCACACGAGACATTACATTTTCATAGCATGTTTCGTACTGTGCATGGAAAACAGTAAACGTTATAGCTCTGTGGAAATGTGGTCGTTTTTGTTTACCTTATTGGTGTTTAACGGCCTATCAACAGCTAAGGTCATGTAAGGCCGGGCCAACGGGTTCGATCCCGTATTTAACCTGCTGCATTAGGGGGAAAATACCAAAATCAGAACGGAATATTTACATCGAGATAAAAAAATGTGGTCGTAAAACATAACACACATCTCTATACTTAGAACTAACTCTCACTATGACCCCATATCTTTTCAAAATATACACAAGAAGGATGGATAATGGCTTGCATCCAATTTTTCAAACACGACTATAAAAATGTGTTCAAGTTAATGGACGGATTTTGTATAATACACATCAAATACACATATACATGTATATTGCAGAAATCTGAACACAATAAACTACACAAAATGGCGATGCATTTAACTGACAACACACAGTAACAGTAACAACCCTGTTGCAACATACAAATGTTCAATCAGTATTATTTGCTTGTTTGTTGGGGTTCAACGGCCTATCAACAGTATTTGTGTTTATTATTATTCTTAATTCGCCTCTGCATGAGCACTGATTTGACAGTTCATATGAAGTCGCAAGTGGAATTGTCCCACTACGTTCGGAATACACCTTTACGGGTATGAATTTTTATTTCTCAATGAGAGTATATGTTGCGACCACTCACTTGCACCGTCTCGACGAGATGGTTCAAATGGTGGTCGCGACATATACTTCTAAGCACATATAATGAAAATATTTAGGATTTTCCACAAACAAAATGGCGTATCCTCAGCATGAAATCGGCTAAGAAAACTATTTTTGCATTAACCCTTACACCGCTATCTTAATTTTTTTGTCGTTTGCTGTTCATTTTCCATTTTTATCATCAAAAACATGCTTTGACACTTTAGAATAATTTACAACATGCTTTGACAGCACTTCAGAATCATTTCCAATGGAAATGATTCTGAAGTGCTGTCAAACCATGTTTTTATTGAGAAATAAGGCAAGATATAAAAGCAACAACAGACGACAATTGTTGTGAGTAGCGGGCTAAGGGTTAAATCAATTATTTATCCCCAGAATAAATTGATTTGACAATAATGCACTGTGATTTCAGAATAATGCAACAATACAAGAATAATGAATATCAAAGTTGTTTCCCTTTGCTACAGGCACCGTAATAACACTAAATATGCGGACACAATTCTGAAAAACACATATAAATACCTCAAAGATTCTAATAGACGCCCATGCCCCACTTTGTACATTGAAAATGACAATTTTTTGGGCTGATTTTCACGAAATTAGTGCCTCTAATAAACATTTTTACCGACTACCAGAATGACCAAAGTGGGCCGAAACGTCTTGGTCCAAAATGTCCATAAGCTGACAGACAGTGCAATCAAGTCTGGCAGACGTTTGAGAGTAACATCCCTTCGTTATGTTTTTGTTCAGATGGCAGAAAATCGTTTTTTTTTCTTCATTTTTCCTTTGCTGAATAACACTTGCCTCTATTAAACGCCCACCCAGGCTTCGGAGCCAGTGGTGATTTTGTCAGGCGTCTATTAGAATCTTTACGGTATATGGTTTAAAACACAAGTGTGTCGTCCCAATATTTATTGTTAGTATGGTTGTACTGGTTTAACACAATAACAATTAATTTGGATACAATTTCGGGAAATCCGTGTTTCATTGAATAATAAAGAAAATAAAAATATTGGTAAATTTCGATACCTGTGAATCAGCAATCAAATTGGTAAAACTCGACACATGAGTCGCACAAAAAGCAAAAATTCACATTGTAGCACAGGCTGATCTGGGGCTACACTGGTTGCATAACCCATAAGCCCCATTATGTGGCAATGACTGGAGAAATGGGGCTTATGGCCTTTCATGCCAGTCTAGCTCCTGCCAGTATTTGTGTATGGTCCGATTTATAACGATCTGCATATCAACTCAGTGTAATACCAAAATCATGACCCCTTGAATCACAACACATATACATATACATTTGATGAAAACAACGCATACATACTTCCAACAAGTCAGCATTTGAAATTAAATTACATCACAAGTATTTTGATATCCACCATCTTTACATAAATTTGTTAACCCAGTCAACCGTGTATGCTATTTATCAGGTAACAAGCTTTTCTTTGGCCTGCTACTGATTGATAACAATGTCTTATATCCTGCATTGACTAGATATGCATATCCAGGTCGGAATGACAAAAAGCAGATGTGGAATTTTGATCAACTTCTGACAAAACTTACGGAAAATATTAATTTTTTTTTTTGCGAAATATATACTGGAAAAAATTGTTGATTCAAGTTGATGGAAAACGGAAGTAATTTGGCGCCTATATACAATCTGGGCCCAATCAAACACATACAGCTTTCAATTCACAATATTGCATGTCCCCATAACTTACAGCATACATTGAATGGTGGTTTTAACCCTGAACTGAAGAGCGGGAAAATATATATGGTCTGCTTTTCATTTTCATTTTCCATATTTATCATCATGCAATTGGTTTGGTCACACTCACCAATGTTTCTTGCACTGTCAAACATGTTATTGTTTTCAATTCACACTTTCACCCCTAAGTAACTGGAATGGATTTTATATGTTAATTTCCGGACCAATCCAATTGTCACAAAATTATTTTCTAACTAGTCCATTTTAATATGAAAAGGGTTTGTTTTTGTTCTCAAAGATGTGAAAATTACTTGCAAAAAGTGCAGATCCTGATGAGACGGCTCGTTACGAGCCGGCTCATCTGGATCTGCACTGTTTGCATACACCGCTATAGCGGGCTTTCGGGTTCAAGGGTTAATGTGACTGTGACTGGAGAAATTGGTCTTGTGGCATTTCTGGTCAGTCAGGCGTCTGATCTGCTAGCACACCGTTTGTTAGAAGCATAGTTTATAGCGAACAGTGCAGAGCCTGTTCTGGGTATACACTGGTCATGGATGCTGTAAGACCCATTTTCCAGTCAACTAGATGGTCCGCGCCCGCCGAGGCTTTGATAGTTTATCGAAAAACTTAAAAAAAAAAAATCAACTAAACACTTGAACCCGGCGGTACACCAATGTGCTGACTATATCACTGTCTGCAAGTGCGCGCGACAAAGATGAGAAAAATGTGATAAAGCAGACAATGTAATTTTCCACCCCCGAAACGGTTAATGTGATGGCGTTGTAACTATGAGCACACAGATTCTAACACAACAACATACCAGAAAACACTCATAGCATGTTTATGTGTAGTCAAACAAATTACCGTAATAACCCTACACGATTTATTCTGGAGAAACACATACCGCATACAGCGAAACCTCCCTAAACCGTATACCCAGACAAGCTATATTTGTTAATTTTTATAGGTTTCAGTCATGAATATGTTTTTTGTTTGTTTGTTGGGGTTTAACAGCCTATCAACAGCTAAGGTCATTTAAGGCCAGGTCAATGGGTTTAGTACTAAATCACATATATTGCCTGTACAAGTACAGGTTACATGAACTGAATATTTACAATAACAAAACTATATATTCAGCCCGGAAATCAGAATAATCCTGATCTGATGCCAGGTCCACGCCACACCAGAATCACTTAGCCCCTCCCAAAAGCAGTAGGATCAGTAATCCCTAAACCGTACACCCAGACAAGCTATATTTGTTAATTTTGATAGGTTTCACTGTCATGAATATGTAATGATGCTGTTGTGCATGACAACATAAGCACTCGGACAAGTCTTGCAGTGTTCATATGCAAGAATTACAGTGGAACCTCTCTAAACCAGACACCCTGGGGACCTCCCATGGTGTCCGGTTTAGAGAGGTTCCACTGTATACATATATGGTTTCCCAATAGTTGTGGTTAGTATGGTTAGTGTTGGTTTCAGAGCTCCAGATAAGCTGTGTATTTGATTAAATACCCAATTAAAATTGCCAAAAACCCAATTGAAATCAGAAGTAGCGAGTATCAAAAAGCAATAACAATTTTGTGGTACCTTTATCATGCTGCAGAAAACAATAAACAGACCACAAAAATAGCATATTTCTCTTATTTTCAATGAAAACACATCTTGGTATTTCATTAGAATTGTCTCCAAGGAGACAATTCTATAATGAAATGCCAAGACATGTTTTCATTTTGTAGCAAACTATTTAATAAATTGCTGTCTGTTGATGTGTAAACAGTAGTGTGATTTTATTTTACCCAATTAAAATGTTTAAATACCCAATTGCTTCAGAAATGATGGGAGTGAAAATACTCAATTACTAATTCCTTATCTGGAGCCCTGGGTTTATCTCAAGATCGAAGTACATGTACAATTTGTTTTGGGAAACACAACAAATGATATCTAAATACATAAGGGTTATTACGGTAATGGATGCGTGTTTTGAAACATTTTCCCATTTAACCTTAATACAGAATGACTAGGAATGAACATTTCCATCAATCAGTACGTTTTATTAATTCTGTAGCTGATTTCACCAAAATTGCTATTAAGCATACTTATCTAGCTAAGTATACTTTGAGGGAGTAATCATTTATTGTTCCCGAAATGCATTATTTCGTATAGAACTAACGACTGCATATACTTGACAATTAAAAGTATGCAGAATTATTATGCTGAATTTATTACATTATCACAGCCAAAATGGAATGGCTGTGATAATGTAATAAGTTCAGTGTAATAAAGATTAATAAATTTATCCTTAAATTGAAAATTTCTCCCGCAAAGTGTACTTAGCAAGATAAGTACACTTTGCAATTGTGGTGAAATCGGCTACAGAGCTTCAGCTTAGGTCCTCAAAAATTCAAATTTAACCCTTACTATGTGGCGTTAAATTTTGTCGTCTGCTGGAAATTTTCAATATTTCTCGACAAAAACCGGTTTTGACAGCGCATGAGAATCGTCTCCATTGGAGACGATTCTCATGTGCTGTCCAAACCGTTTGTTAAGAATTAAGGTAAAAATGAAAAACAGCAGACGGCAATTTCGTCTACGGCATAGTGAGGGTTAATGCACATTTGCATGAATAAATCAAGGATATTGCTGTTTTCAGCGCAACATTGATATATTTTTCATCTAGTGAAGACCAAACGTTGTATTTTATTTTCATGCCACTCATGAAACTATGTCATCTGGTGTTCACAAGGTGAAAAATAAAACTTACAATGAAAACAACAGTTTTCCTTTTTATTTAACTTGTATACATGTATATTAAATAATTTATTATCCAAAAATCAGTCCCATCATATGTTTTTAACACAATGAATCACATGCTAGTGACGCTAACATTATTGATATCATGTGATAAACAACAGCGTTTCCTGATGCCGATAATGTACGAATAATATTCAGATTTCTTATCTGACCTGACAAATTCATGTTTTACATAAATTTGTTAGTTTACTTGCTGTCTTAACGTGGGAAATTGTGAAATATAATAATACAATGTACATTTGAAGTCCATTCCAATGCAAAATAATAGTTATTGAATAATTTGCCTAATACATGTATTAATTACTTTTCTACCAGTAACCATGGTAACACAAACCGACAGCCAACAGTGAAGCATGGATGCTTGAGAAACATACGATGTGCATCGCCATTTTTCACGAAAAATATTTACAGAAACTGTGATATTTTCTGTAAAGGATGTCGAAAGTTAACGAAATGTTCATAGCAAATGCTATGAACATTACGCCAACTTTCGACGCCATTTACAGAAAATATTGGAAATTTTGTAACTGTATTTCATGACATATCGCACATGGCTTGTCTCGCATAATGGCGGAATGTAATTGCACAACAGCCAATCGTTGATCTTCTTATTGTTGTTGTTGTTATCGTTTTGTGGCATGTGACACTAGAGTCCCTATCGAGGGTACTTGACTTCAAATGACGTAGGATCATTCAGCGGCCATCAGTAAGTCTTGATTCCTTTCGCCTCCATATGGTCCGTTAGTGTCTTTATTATTCGCTGAAATGAAATTTTCAACTTTTTTATCGATTGTTGGATATGCATATTTGTTCAACAAGGCCATACATAGAAACAAAATTGCTACCCGGCTCCATACCTCTCGCGAGGGTACCAATTTAAGCCCATCTCTTTAACCCTTTCCCTGTTTTGCGATATTTCGACTCTTCCAAATCGAAAACATCTGAATAAAAGAATCAAATGCTGGGTCAAATGATGGTTAAATGATCTGATAGAGTAGAAAACATTGTGGGAAAAGGAGAAATTGCTTGTTACAAGCAATTTCTCCTTTTCCCACAATGTTTTCAAAAGACATCTTCTGCAGAGGCGTGAAAAGTCGTCTCTATCAGGGAAAGGGTTAATGTAACGCATGAAAGAGTGATTTTTGCAATCGGTTATCCGGCATGTTTGATATGTTAGCGATATAAAACTGTCGAAACTGTATCAATAAATTATTAATAAAGAACATACACATGCAGAAATTGGTTATTTTACCGTGTCAAGGTGTTCGTCCGACATTAACATGTATATCTTGTAAATTTGAAAGCTTCATTTCGTTATGTTCAACAATTAACAACTAGCTTCCATGGGAAAATGATTTCCATGTTCTATTATTTTTGTCAATTTACTTGTTCTACATCAAAGATTGTTTGATTAAATGTATAAAATATACAGTTTACTAAATTTTGACCTACTTACCACACAGGTTTGGGTATGCACTTCGGTTGCTCATATTTTTTGAATGCACTATTGTGGCTCTAGAACGAAGGAAACACAATTTTGCGAGTCTAGGTTGATTTTTTTCTTGGGGAGGGAGGGCCCCAGGCTACTTGCTCAATAGTCTGCCATGGCATTATTTTATTCACCGCTACGGGCCTGTCATATACAGATTATGGTTTCATAAAAATTGTCAAAAATAAACTGTATTAATTATTGTAGCCATGTAAAAACTTACTCGTTTCTCCAGGGACATTGCCATATCGTACGCCGTTTTACCAAACTGAAATAGAAGATAAACAGTTTACATGAGTGTTTAAAAGCTCATATATGCCAAATAATTATTGTACAATATAGGCCACTGGCTAGAAACCATGGCCCGCCCGGTTGCTGAAAACCTGTTAACCCTTTCACCCCTAAGTAACTGGAATGGATTTTAATTTTGCAACCAATCCAATCTTCACAAAATGATTTTCAGACTATTCCATGTATGAAAAGTTGGGTGTTTTTGTACTCCAAAATATGAAAATTACTTGCAAAAAGTGCAGATCCTGATGAGACGGCTCGTCACGAGCCGGCTCATCTGGATCTGCACTGTTTGCAAGCACCGATATAGCGGGCTTTCGGGTTCAAACAGTTAACAGACTTTCGGGTCCAAAGACCGTTAGATCCTTAACACTTAATAATGATTTAACAGTCCGTTAAGCTAACACAGCTTTTAGGCAACCGGACCCAGGAATACAAAGACCAAAATATGTGCGTTTTTATGATGAAAACCTGAAACTTTGTATGTTTCCATTTTTGAATATGCTGAAAATGGGGCCAAAAAAGAGGGGATAAAAATATTGTTTAGAAATAAATGATTGTAAAATATAGTAAATTTATGTGTTTCTGGTTGTAAAAATCTCCCTTGAATTTGAAGTTGTTCTAAGAATTGTGATTTTCAAAGTTCGGTAACACTGGTTCTACACTCCCCGGCAGAATAAAATGCTTCACGTCAAAATAGGTACCGGATTCCTCACAAATTCCCATTCAGCTGCATGCAAGAGATATTGCATAAACACGTTTACATCTAGTAACCAGCGCAAAATATTTTCACTGGTGTTTAGACGAAAAATGTGTTTATACATATTAAACTCTAAGTAGAGCTGAGTGGCACCACATCAGGAAACCGGTGCATTTTTTTTTACGTGAAACATGTTACACCAGAGCGGAGTGCAGCACCAGTGTATACATTTTAATGAAATACTAGATGGCCGCGGCCCGCATGTCGCGCCCACCGAGGCTTTCATAGTATACCGAAAAACTTACCGGAAATTTTAACCCGGACGTACAATTTTTTTGTCGCGCCCGCTTGCAGACAGTGCGATAGTCGGCACATTGACCTACGTACGCCAATGTTCCGACTATATCGCGCTGTCTACAAGCGGGCGCAACAAAAAATTGTCACCAACAACATACTCACCTCGTTTTTTACTTTAACGTTTGCATTGCGTTTTAACAACAGCTCCACGAGGGGCTGGTGGTTGTTGAGGATGGCGATCATCAGAGAAGTTTTGCCGTCCTTGTCCTGGGCGTTGATATCCGCATCGTTCATCAGGAGAGTGAGGGCGATGTCGCGAATACCAGCCACCGATGCTGAAATGTTGATTGGTTGACTGATTGGGGTTTTATATATGTTTTATTGATCGATTGAAAGGGTGTTTACGTCTGATTAACAGACTGCTGTCTCGAATACCTGCCACCGACATTGAAACATTAATTGATTTGTTGATCGATATATTATAGGAATGAATGGCCTTTTTGTGGAATTTATCGGGGTATAAACTTGGAAAAGCCACTTTCGCAATTGGCGATAAAAATAAACAATTGGGGATAAAAAATTACAATTTTCAAAAAAAAAAAAAATTATTATTTTTTTCGAAAATTGTAATTTTTTATCCCCAATTGTTTATTATAGGAATGGATGGCCTTTTTCTGGACTTCATCGGGGTATAAACTTGGAAAAGTCGCGGGAATACTGGACGAAGGCCGGAAGGCCTCGTCCAGTATTCCCACGACTTTTCCAAGTTTATATCCCCGATAAATTCAACAAAAAGGCCATTCATTCCTTATAATTCCAGCATTTGAAATAAATTCATCAAGAAAATTTGTTTACGCGGGAATACTGGACGAAGGCCGGAAGGCCTCGTCCAGTATTCCCACGACTTTTCCTAGTTTATATCCCCGATAAATTCAACAAAAAGGCCATTCATTCCTTATAATTCCAGCATTTGAAATAAATTCATCAAGAAAATTTGTTTATTTTCCGTTTTCTTAAGAATTATTTTAACTGCGCCTCACGGTTACGGAAAGTAGTTCGGCATGGGAGTTTACTGGGATATAAATTTTGGACAGAGACTTGCTACGGACCAATCAAATGTTAGGGAATTGTGTAAATATTTTTGTGCTGGAATTATTGACTGATTGACCTCACCACACCAGATTCACTTAGCCCCACTCCCCAAAAGTAATATGGTTAGTACTAATCTGATTACTTGTATAATTGGTATAACCGGATTCAACTCTCGCGTACCAGAAAGCCAAAAATGTATATGAGGGTCAAATCAGGTTCGGGATTCCGCTAACAATCATTGGATTTACATTTATTGAGCATAGGCTGCATATGCAATTTTCATAATTCGGGACTTGCTGCTTATCAAAGTTTTTGAGTATGTACTCGAGAGCATGTGAAGTGTACATTTAACGATGGGTTTCATCCTTAGCGGAATCCCGAACCTGGTTGTTTACAAGAAAAGAGTGTTAATGTGAAATTTACAGACTATCATAATTTTGCATTTATGAACATTTTAGTCGTACAAAGTTTAGTGAAACGGCCCCCTGGTGCCCGTTTCACTAAACTTTGTACGACTAAAATGATCTTAAGTCCGAAATTATGATAGTCTGTAAATTTCACATTAACACTCTTTTCTTGTAAACAATCATTGAGCATAGGCTGCATATGCTCAATAAATGTAAATCCATCAATTGAAATTTCAAGACGATCCGAAATTTGCACTTACGAACATTTTAGTTGTACGTAGTTTAGTGAAACGGCCCCCTGGTTTGGCCCTCACTTAATTACATCTTTGTCATTTTGTATGCGACAGTTGAATCTGTTATAGCCCTTATGTGAGTATTAAGATTACTCATAATCCTATTACTTATATGGTAAGGGGCCAAGTGACTTTGGTGTAGTATGGACCTGGCACCAAGTCAGGTTAACTAATATATGTTTTCGGTGTTAATATTCCGTTCTGATTTTGAGATTTCCCCCAATACAGCAGGTTAAACAAGGGATCGAACTCGTTGACCAGGCCTTAAATGAACCGAGCTGTTGATAGGTCGCTAAACACCAATAAATCAATCCATTTGTCGACCTACCACAGCGTAACAACGGAGTCCAGCCGGAATTTTGATCCTTGAAGTTCACGTCTGCGCCGTCGGCAATGATCCACTCGAGTAGTTTCCAGTTGCCACCGTCCACGGTCCAGTGTATAGGGGCGGACCCTCCACGATCGTAATCCTCGTACCGCGCATTATGCTTCCGTAACAACTGGACGATATCAAGTTTGCCGGAAAAACACGCCAACATTAATCTGGAATTCAGAAACATAGAGTTGGCCCTCAAAACCTGATTAGTGTCATACCACTAGTAACTCATACCACTAGTAACTCATACCACTAGTAACTCACTATCTTCCGTAGTAACTGTACAATGTAGACTTTACCAGAAAAACACGCCAACATTAATTTGAAATACGGCAGCATGGTTAGGCCAAAATATGGCGACATGATAGGGTTTAAAGGTACATGCCCACTCAGTAGGCACAAAATGTTCTTTTTCTGGCAAAATAAACATTCATTCACCATTTTATATCAGAGGTAAATGTCCACACTGATATCAGGGGCAATAACTGTGTTTCCTTAATAGACATTACTATTTATTCTTTCGTATTTATTTTTTGATGTTCTATGATCATACTTTATAATCTGTCGAAAATATTATTTTTTCAGGTGACGCACTTAATTAGTATAAATAATATATCAGTAAAATAAAGATTACTAAATGAAAATATCTGTATAGCGGGCACCATTAAGTTTTAGAATTGGTGGAATAGTGACACAATGATACACTTATTTAATTCCTATAAAGAACATTTTGTACCTACTGAGTGGGCATTGACCTTTAACTCTTTGCATGCTAGCGGCGAAAATATCCGCCAAACGAATTAGGAGTATATGTTTTATTTCTCTCTGTAAATATGTCTTGAAATTTCATGAAATTCCAAGACATATTCATGATATTTATAGGGAGAAATAAAAGAAAATACAATGAATTGTCGGCTGCTATTTTTTAACTATTTATAGCCCACAAATTTCCCAGCATGCAAAGAGTTAAGGTCCCAGCAAAACCTAAGATCATACATTTCTGATATACCGGTACTACCAGTAACTCCTCATCTTCCGTAACGACTGTCAAATGTTGACTTTACACAAAAAATACACCAACATTAATCTGAAAACAGCGGCATGGTTAGGCCAAACTCTGACAAAATAAGTGAAGGGGTTTAATGTCGTAGCAACAGGTAATGTCACATATTTCCGCTATACCACCAGCAACTCGCGATCTTTTATTTTTACTGTAAAAGGAAAAATACAGAAATATCTAGTCAAGGGACATAACTCTTCACCACCCTGTTGTCAAATATTCTCAAATGCAATGCGTGTTATTTATAAACATGAAACAGGAAGCCTGAAATTACATCATTCATCACACAGGCGGTCAGCTTGGTGATAGGATGGTATAATATACAGTTGTATACATGTAGAAAACAAAAACTTACATACCGTAATAACCCTAAATATTTGGACACAATTTGCTTTGGGAAACCCCTATTAAATAGGGGTTTCCCAAAGCAAATTGCATCCGAATACATTGTTATTGTGATGAAACCAGTACTGCCATATTAACCATAAATATTGGTACGCTCACTGTTGTAGGGAAACCATAGATAATATTTGTATGTGTTTCCCCAAATACATGGTGTCCGAATATTTAGGGTTATTACGATAGTCATAGTGTCACATTTTTAAACCACTCATAATGTGACATCATGATTGACTGATCACATGACACTAAAATGGAAGCTGTGCATTTCCTTTAACCATCGACACTACTGTGTTTTATTAACCCTTGAAACTAATTAAATTTTGTCATCTCTTGTCTGATTTTTATTTTTTGTCTTATTCCTTAGCACATTTTTATTTTTTGTCTTATTCCATAGCACAAACAGATTTTGGCATTGCATGAGAATCGTCTCCAATGGAGACGATTCTCATGTGCTGCCAAAAATATATTTATGCTAAGGAACTAGAGTATGTGAGCCTCTGCTCACGGATACCCCGGCTGCGGCCTGAACTGACAAACAAAACTGTAATGTAAATCTTACGGACAAACGGATGGATAGAAATATGATAACTATACAGCCAATGAGTGACCCAGGGGTCCGTTTCACTAAACTTTGTACGACTAAAATGTTCATAAGTGCAAAATTATTATAAATGCTATAAATTTCACATTAACAATGTTTTCTTGTAAACAATTATTGGATTTGCATTTATTGAGCATAGGCTGCATATGCAGCAACCTATGTTCAATAAATGTAAATCCATCAATTGAAATTTCCAGACGATTCTAGATTTGCACTTATGAAAACATTTTAGTCGTAAGCAACCTATGTTCAATAAATGTAAATCCATCAATTGAAATTTCCAGACGATTCTAGATTTGCACTTATGAACATTTTAGTCATAAGCAGCCTATGTTCAATAAATGTAAATCCATCAATTGAAATTTCCAGACGATTCTAGATTTGCACTTATGAACATTTTAGTCGTACAAAGTTTAGTGAAACGGGCCCCAGGTGCCCGTGTCTACTTACGCTGTTTTTCCTGCGTCGTTTTGTGTATGTACATCAGCTCCGTAGTTCAACAGGACCTCCGCCACACTGCAACAGACAACAGGTCCATTTAGAATCTGTATACAAACAACCTTTTAACTCTTAGCATGCTAGCGGTGAAAATATCCGCCAAACAAATTACGAGTATAATTTTTATTTCTCTCTGTAAATATGTCTTGGAATTTCATTAGAATTGAGTCCTCAGGACTCAATTCTAATGAAATATCAAGACATATTCCTGATATTTACAAGGAGAAATAAAAGAAAATATGATGATTTTTTGTCCGCTATTTTTGAACTATGTATAGCCCACCAGTTTCCCAGCATGCAAAGAGTTAAAGGCAATGATTCACATACATGTATGATGTCTTGAGATATTCACTACCATAGATGGTTTTTCACTTTATTGACTGCAAAGAGGCAAAATCAACCTCAATTTTGAAGTGGGTAATGTTTTATTCCACTACAGTGAAACCTGTCTAAACCAGACATCCTGGGAGGTCGCTAGGGTGTCTGTCGGGTTTCGCTGTAAATGAGACATTTGATCATTCTGAGCCATAGGTGTGTGCTATGTGATCACAAACAGACATTATTATTTTACACCCGAGATAAATGACAAAGCTACTCATAAAAAATAAGAGATAAAATGTGTTTTCTTGGTGAACGGTTTAGAGAGGTTCCACTGTATATACTATCTTGATACTGAATACAGATTTACTAGATCTGTCGCCTATTTCATCAACATGACAAAGTATACTTCGCTAGCAAAGTATACTTTGAGGGAGAAATTTTCAATTTAAGGATAACTTTATTAATTTTTATTATACTGAATTTATCACATTATCACAGCCAATTTGGCTGTGATAATGTAATAAACTCAGTATAATAATTCTGCATACTTTTAATCATCAAATATATGCAGTCGTTAAGTTCTATATGACGTAATGCATTTCGGGAAAAATAAATGATTACTCCATCAAAGTATACTTTGGTAGATAAGTATACTTTGCAATGTTGGTGAAATAGGCTACTGGTGTTTATTTTTTTGCATCACAAATGGAAGATTGTGGATGTTATTTATAATAAACATTTTTTTAACAATGAACCTCTCTAAACCAGACATCATGGGAGGTCCCCAGGGTGTCCAGTTTAGAGATGTTCCACTGTAAATCAAACATATAACTATGCCAAGGTGTGCGCATGTGCTTTGCAAACTTATGAACAGGCATTATCATCATAAATATACACCAATGAAACCCATACAATTAAGGATACACAGACTGCCTGTGTGTCGGGTTTAGAGAGGTTCTACTGAATATAACACTGTTTCTTAATTAAAGAACAAGTCGAAGTTGCATATTTTCAGATCTAACATTCTTAATTGTGGAAGCGACTGGAGAAATGGGGTTTATGGGTTATGCGACCAGTGTAGATCCCGATCAGCCTGTGCATCCGCATAGTCTGATCAGGATCTGCACTGTTCGTCACTCCATTCATGAAACACCCGTCATGTGTCCGGAGAAATGGGGCTTATGGGTTTGTGACCAGTGTAGATCCAGATCAGGGGCTCGTTTCACTTAACTTTGTACGACTAAAATGTCGTAAGTGCAAAATTATGATAGTCTGTAAATTTCACATTAACAAAGTTTTCTTGTAAACAATTATTGGATTTACATTTATTGAGCATAGGCTGCATATGCAGCCTATGCTCAATAAATGTAAATCCATAAATTCAAATTTACAGACGATCTTAAATTTGCACTTACGAACATTTTAGTCGTAAGAAGTTTATTGAAACGGCCTCCAGACTGTGTATCCGATATACACCAATGAAACACATACAATGCCTGCGTGTCGGTTCTACTGCAATATCACTTACTCGTAATAGCCCTTCTGGGATGCCTGCATCAAGCCAGAAAACCCGTATTTGTCCGGAACATCCATATTTACATCGCTGAAATGACAGACAGACATTATTTTAGCCAGCCAATGAAATGACATAGACAGAGTGGCAGAATATGTTGAGATTTTTACCATCGACTTTTCAATAAATTATAAAAAAAATTAGAATTTATTTCAGTATAATGATTCTGATAAATTCCTAATTTGTATAACTTTGGATCACAACTGTGCACTCAATGTACATTCAGAGATTATTTTAGCCAGCCCATGAAATTGACATAGACAGATTATTTTAGCCAGCCCATGAAATGACATAGACAGAGATTATTTTAGCCAGCCCATGAAATGACATAGACAGAGATTATTTCAGCCAACCCATGAAATAACAAAGATTATTTTAGCCAGCCTGTAAGACATTCCGTCTTATTTCATATATGAGAATTTTTCAAAATGAATTTCGAAAAACTGTAATCAAAATGATTGGAAAGTTGACAACAATTTTCTCGCCCCACATCTCTTACAGAAATATTTTTTTCCGGAATAGATATCTGCGAAATACAGCGGTGTGTTAACCCTTAGAATGTGGGAAACTAAAATTGTCGTCTGCTGTTGTTTCTTATTTTGTCTTTATTCCCCACAAAAACATGGTATGGCAACACTTTAGAATCATTTCCACTGGAAATGATTCTAAAGAGCTGTCAAACCATGTTTTTGATAAGAAAAACGGAAAATAGAACACAAGCAGTAGACGACTGAATTCAATTCAGCAGCGTAAGGGTTAAGGCAGAAAGTCTCGCAGTCTACGTTACTAAGCAGTTCCGACGTAATACCAGACTCAAAGAGAATACAACAGAAGTGTCATGAAATGTTAATATGGCGATTACTCAAGTTTTTTATATGGAGACGATCTAATTGATTTTTTTTTACACTTTTCTGCTGATTGCAATGTCACCAGAATTTGAAAATGAACAGCACGGCCAAACTATAATGGATTTGGCACCGTCCTTTGTCCAAATAATGTTGTGCGATTAGAAAGTGAATGGGTCATATGGCTAAGGTCATATAGAGACGGGGAAACAGTTCAAAGTCTCAATCGACAGACCAGTGGGATGGAAATACTATGAAAGGTTAGAACCCCCAACCTCCAGATTGGAAGTCAGGTGTTCTAACCCCTAGGCCACAACTGTGATAAGAGTACCGATACCTAGCAGTGTCATGATTCACCGATTGTTGGGTACACTGTATGAATACTAAAACAAGAAATGGCATCGTTAAATGAAGCTTATCTCCTCGCTGGCAACCTTGATAATAAAAAACAAGAAACGAGGCAAAGCCACGAAGGCCAGGTTTTTTCCAAGCATAGACACTTGGATAACATAATTATACCCACTTTTTGTAGACTAGATGGCCGTGGCCTGCATGTCGCGCCTTGGGGCGAGGCACGAACACTAAAAAAATAGATATAGTAGATGGAAAAACTTTAACGAAAAAACTTTAACCGGACACACAGACGTACGGACGGAAGGACGGACGTATGCCAAAATGCCGACGATATCGCACTTTCCGCAAGCGGGTGCGACAATGATGATAAACACCCATGTGAAGTATCAAGGTAATGGGTGAAGCAGTTGCAGAGATATAGTACACGAAAAAACTTTTAACAAATAAATTCAAAGTAATTTGACCTTGACATTGCGCACAGGGGCCGCACGGTTGGGGGTTAGAATGAAAATATGGACGATGTTAAACACCCATGTGAAGTTTCAAGGTAATGGGCGAAGCAGTTGCAGAGATATAGTATAACGAAAAAGTTTTAACCAAAAAATTGAACCAGATGTACGTTAAAAAGTTAACGTTGAAAATGGCAAAGGTAAAAAAATGGTCACATGTTGGATAGTTGTATGTGGTAGGCACCCCTTGGTTATGAAGCTAAAAAAATAGATATACAATGTAGTAGATGGAAAAAGTTTTAACGAAAAAAATTTAACCGGACACACGGACGTACATTGAAAATGGCTAAGTCGACTGCGCGGAAAAAATGGGTTAAGTTAAAAAAAAAAGAGTAGCATGTTGGATAGTGATATGTGGTGGGCACCCCTTGATTATGAAGCTGTGAAAGTTTGGTGGTCCTAGGTGGTACAGTACCAAAGAAATGGACTTAAACACGAAAACTTAACATTGAAAACGCGAAAACTTAACATTGAAAATGGCTAAGTCGACTGCACGGAAAAAATGGGTGAAATTAAAAAAAAAAGTAACATGTTGGATAGTGATATGTGGTGGGCACCCCTTGATTATGAAGCTGTGAAAGTTTGGTGGTCCTAGGTGGTACAGTAACAAAGAAATGGACTGAAACACGAAAACTTAACATTGATTGTCGACGCCGCCCGCCCGCCGCCCGCCCGCCCGCCCGCCCGCCCGGCTTTCGCCAATCCAATAGCCTGGATTTTTTTTCTCAAAAAACCTGGCTAAAAATAATAAAACATAAAAAAAAAAACAGTCCTCAGTGACCTTGGGCGGTCGAACGTGGGTCATACTGACAGCATTGATGATAAAAAAAGAGAGAAGAAAAAACAAATTTGCCTAACAAACAAGGTGAACTGAAGTCCTCAGTGACCTTGGCCTTGGGCGGTCAAACGTGGGTCTTATGCAAAACAAAGCACCATGATCCATAGACACACGTTTTGGCCAATTATAAAAATCAGTCGAGCGGTTCAGGAGTTATTGATAAAATGAAAGGTGTTACTAACGTACGTACGCATGTACATGGACTAATGCTACATTCCCTCTTGACAATCGGCGAGGGGATAATTAAATGATTGGGAAGAATATACACAAATAAGTCTGGCAGTCTGGAAACATTTTTGGGTTTGGTTTTATGCATTATATCGCATATATGAACCATTGAAAATGTATTTTGTGAAGGAGGGACTAGTATTCCGAGATGAGTCGTATCGTGACCCAATTATCGTGATACACGTCATATCGTGAGGTATGCGTATCGTTGCAACCCCTACCGATACCATTAATCATATTAAAACATGACTTCGCGCCGTTTGGAAACCATGTGATTCCACACCCTGGAATTGGCTAAAAAAACTCATTCCGTATCCCTTTCAACACCACAGACCTGTATAGTGGTATTGGCAAAACGTGTAGATCCAGATGAGCCGGCTCGTGACGAGCCGTCTCATCAGGATCTGCACTTTTTGCAACCAATTTCCATTTATAGAAAAAACACCCCCTTTTCATAAACGGACTAGTCTGAAAACCATTTTGTGATGGTTGGATTGGTTGCAAAATTAACATATGAAAATCCATTCCAGTACTTAGGGGTGAAAGGGCTAAAGGCAAATCTGATTTTCATAAAACAAGCGTTGTTAAAACTAGAAAATACTTACCCTGATTCTGCTATTTTTATGATCATTTCTAAATCACGCCTCATTAAAGCTTTGTGTAGATGTTCACCGTTCAAAGGCTCTTCTGCAATGAAAGGAATATGTTTGGAAATAAGCAATGGATAAAGTCATAGGAAATACATGTAGGCATGGTGCGACACAAGGTAGACTGAAAGCTCTATATTAAAGCCAGTGTGCCAGTTTGTTTTGTATGTTGGGGTTTAACGGCCTATCATCAGCTAAGGTCATGTAAGGCCGGGCAAACGGGTTCCATCCCGTTTTAACCTGCTGCATTGGGGGGAAAATCCCAAAATCAGAACGGAATATTTACATCGAGAAAAAATATATTCAGCCCTAAAATTAGAATAACCTCACCTGGTGCCATGTCCATACCACACCAAGTCACTTGGCCCCTTCCCTTAAAATAGGATTACGAATGATCGAAATACTCACATAAGGGGTATAACCAGATTCAACTGTCACATACAAAATGCCAAAGACGTATGTGAGGGCCAAACCATTTACCTGGTCTCAAGTCGGGATTCCGGTAAGGATGAACCCCGATCGTTAAATTACCCATCGCATGCTCCCACCTGCAAACCAATCCTGGTCTGATGCCAGGTCCTCGCCACAACAGAATCACTTGGCCCCCTCCCAAAAGCAGAAGGAACAGTAATAATCTTACTACTTTTATAATGGGCAATAACCCAATTTAACACCCAGGTAACCAAAGAGCCAAAGATAAAAACGTACCTGAGAGCCAAACCAGGCAAATCGTGATTCCTATAAGGAGGAACCCCTACCGTTAATTTACGCCGTCACGTTCGCCCGACCAACCACTCACATATATAATATAGGTGCTACATCTACCATTGTGGCTATGGAACTCAAGATAAAAACCCGCTTTCTGTTTAGATTCTCTGTTTAGAAAACTTTAACCCTTACACCGCAATCTTAATGTTTTTGTCGTCTGCTGTTTATTTTCTATTTTCCATTTTTATCATCAAAAACATGCTTTGACAGCACATTAGAATAACTTACAACATGCTTTGACAACACTTCAGAATCATTTCCATTGGTAATGATTCTGAAGTGCTGTCAAAACATGTTTTTTATTCAGAAATAAGGCAAGATATAAAAGCAACAGCAGACGACAATTGTTGTGAGTAGCGGTCTAAGGGTTAAGTTGGTTTACCCATAATCCACTCCAATCACATGATCGATAGATGGACCAAATGATTAAAGTGTGATAACTCATAAAATATCCCCGTGCCGGAACAAATTGATTGAGTTATCTGTAATAACTTCATTTTATTTCACAACGATTACAAACAAGCGCGAGAGCACTTGTACAAATACTTTTGTTAGTACAGATGAAGGTGTAAGGGCGGCGATTAATGTTGGAGGAAACTGGAGTACCCAGAGGAAACCCACTGATCCGATCTGGCAACCACTGTACGATCTCACATACTACCCTGGCTGAGGTGTGTGTGCCCTAAAGTTTGCATGTAACTACTAAAGTATAACTTTTAAACAACCAAAATAGGTAGAAAAATATATCATATTGAATCAGGGGCGGATCTGTAGGGGATGGGGTTCCGGGGTTGCAACCCCCCCGTTCAGCCACGGAGTTTACATAGATCACAGTTTACCACCAGTTGGAGACTGAATTTAAATACCGTAAAACACAGGAAAATTCATTTCGAAGAGCTCAAAAATAGGACATTACCCCCTAGTTGCGAACGGTAACTCTTGCAATTACTCCCGTACCATACGGTAGTAGATTGCAAGAGTTACCTTCACAACTAGACAACCCCCTGTTCCCCCAAATGCTGGATCCGCCCCTGTGAATGTACCGAAAGTAATAAAATTCATACATGTAGTACTTCGTCCTTTATTTATATTTTAAGTTAGAATGGTTTGCCATTTCACAAATTTATGCTTATTTGCTTATCAAGTAAATATAATATCAACATTCTTCTTGTTGACTTAATATTATATTTATTAAACTTGTTCACTGACTTCATAAGAAACTCGTCATAGCCTCATTTCTTATGAACTCTGTAAACTTGTTTTAACCCTTAGACTGCTATTCACAACAATTGTCGTCTGCTGTTGCTTTTATATCTTGCCTTGTTCCTCAATAAAAGCATGTTTTGACAGCACTTCAGAATCCTTTCCAATGGAAATGATTCTGAAGTGCTGTCAAATCATGTTGTCTCACCTATGATGTGAGGAAGCAGCTATTGGTGAAGATTGGTAAGTATCTGACTAACAGATCAGGAGATTGATATACAACATTTGGACGTACATTCAAAAGTGTTGATACAGAGGTCAAGGTCACCAATGTTAATGTCACCCAAATGACACCAGGTGGATAGCTATCAATGTGAGGAAGGTATTGATGAAGTTTGGTAATGATGTGACTAACGGATCAAGAGGTATTCAACATTTGGATGTACAGTCCATACTCGTTACTTCAATCTCTCTCAAGTCAAACTACTGTTAACTCAAGTCAAATTCTTGGTCCCATGTACATGTTTTCCTATACAACAACTCTCATTTACTCAAATCTTTTTTAATTCAAAGCAGGGCTCCAGATAAGGAATTAGTAATTGAGTATTTTCACTCTATCATTTCTGAAGCAAATGGGTATTTCAAAATTTTAATTGGCTAAAATAAAATCACACTACTGTTTACGCATCAACAGACAGCAATTATTGAATTAGTTTGCTTTGAAATGAAAACATATCTTGGCATTTCATTAGAATTGTCTCCTTGGAGACAATTCTAATGAAATACCAAGATGTGTTTTCATGGAAAATTAGAAAAGTATGCTATATTTGTGTTTATTGTTTTCTGCAGCATGATACAGGTACCACAAAATTGTTATTGCTCTTTGATACTGGCTACTTCGGATTTCAATTGGGTTTTTCGGCAATTTTAATTGGGTATTTCCACAATACGCAGCTTATCTGGAGCTCTGTCAAAGTATTTTCCTCACTCCCCTGGACTTTGAGTAAACGAGTGTCGACTGTACATCCAAAGTTAGTGACGGCCTACAACAAAGACAACGACGTCAATGTGTCACTTTACAATAACATTGGTGAGACAACAAGAATTCTGCCACGGAAGCGGTATCGCGCCTGCCGAGAGGCATTTGATTGTGATTGTGAAAAAACAATAACTTTAACGCATTTGAGACGCGGACGCCGCCACCAACAACACCGACGGAAAAAGTGCCGACTATAGTCGCGCCTCTGCTAAAGCAGGCGCGACAAAAATGGCTTGAAGATTGTCATTTATAATCACAACAGAACACATGTTCTGTTTTAAGGACTGTTTTAAGTTCTATGAATGTGATGACCTTATGGTAGTGCATAAAGTAAACAATAAGTTTATATTTTCACAAGATCTTAACTACCGGTACGTGTCATTTTGATACTGTTTTCACAATATATGCTTATACTGTGCATTCACTGATATGGTATGGCTAAGTGAATATAAATATTGTATGTTTGTACAGTGGAACCTCTCCAAACCGGACAGCCTGGGAGGTCCCCAGGGTGTCCAGTTTGGAGATGTTCCACTGTAAATCAGACATGTGAGCACTTCATGACACATTCTAGTGTTTGCAATCATGAAGTCATTGTAACTTGCAGAAACCAGTCAATTGATGCACTAATCTACTTCACAGGCATGTTAATGTATCATTTACATCAGTTTCAAGCATATGCTTTGGGATTATTTTGTAAGTCGGATCATGTTTGTCATGTGAGGTGGTTTCAATTCCAGCTGCTGACTTATACGCCACCACCAGGGTGGTCACAGGAGAATTTATCTTTCTTAACAATAATTAAACCTATATTTTAATTAGTGGATATCTAGAGCAGAATGGCTGCAGGTTATGGGAAAATAGGTCCCACAACATCCATACGAAAAATGGAAGCAGCAGAGAATAGCAAAATGTGTGGTCATTGGTTAGTCTATATAGGAACAATCTTTGGTGGTGGTGGACCTACAAGAAACAAGAGGCCCAAATGGGCCTGTATCGCTCACCTAAAAGCCTCCATAGTGGTCATCTTGATTTCACAAAGACTCTTCACTTACAACTTCAAATGTTCCACAGAATTTGTTGGTACCTTCTGATCTAACATATATTGCGAATGTGCATGTGATTTACTGCTATACCTTCGATTTGATATATAAAATGACCATATTCGGTCAAAAATAAAATTTGACCCCTATTTGACCCCTCGGGCCATGACCATTTTTGACCCAGAGGCCACCATATGAACAAATCTGAAACAGCGTTAAATATCAATAATTCACACCAAGTTTCGTCGAAATCGGCCTGGAGGTTTGTGAGAAGATATTTTTTGACAATTTGACCTACTTTTCAACGGCAGACATCTTGGATTTGGTGATGACCTCCATTTTAACAAAAATGGACAGGCTTCACCCACAGACCATTACAGTTAAGTTTGGCCAATATCGGCCAAGCAGTTCACAAGAAGAATACGTTTGAAATCTTTAGTAAAAGAACAATTTTTTTAGCTTTCGGTGGCCATCTTGGATGACAAAATCATCTGATTTAGACAAAAAATGCTCCAGAGTGATCGACTAGTCGATACCTTCGATTTGATATATTATATGACCATATTCGGGCAAAAATATAATTTGACCCCTAGTTGACCCCTCGGGCCACGCCCATTTTTGACCCAGGGGCCACCATATGAACAAATCTGAAACAGTGTTAACTATCAATAATTCACACCAAGTTTCGTCGAAATCGGCCTGGAGGTTTGTGAGAAGATATTTTTTGACAATTTGACCTACTTTTCAACGGCAGACATCTTGGATTTGGTGATGACCTCCATTTTAACAAAAATGGACAGGCTTCACCCACAGACCATTACAGTTAAGTTTGGCCAATATCGGCCAAGCAGTTCACAAGAAGAATACGTTTGAAATCTTTAGTAAAAGAACAACTTTTTTAGCTTTCGGTGGCCATCTTGGATGACAAAATCTGATTTAGACAAAAAATGCTCCAGAGTGATCGACTAGTCGATACCTTCGATTTGATATATTATATGACCATATTCGGTCAAAAATAAAATTTACCCATATTTGACCCCTCGGGCCACGCCCATTTTTGACCCAGGGGCCACCATATGAACAAATCTGAATCAGCGTTAACTATCGATCATTCACACCAAGTTTCATCGAAATTGGCCTGGAGGTTTGTGAGACGAAGAATTTTTGACAATTTGAGCTACTTTTCAACGGCGGACATCTTGGATTTGGTGATGACCTCCATTTTGACAAAAATGAACAGGCTTCACCAACAAACCATTTCAGTTAAGTTTGGTCAATATCGGCCAAGCAGTTCACAAGAAGAAGTCCTTTGAAAGCTTTAGTAAAAGAACAACCTTTTGACCTGTCGGTGGCCATCTTGGATGACGTAATCATCTGATTTTGGCAAAATATGCTCCAGAGTGATCGTCTCGTCGATATCTTGGATTGGATATATTATATGACCATATTCGGTCAAAAATATAATTTGACCCCTAGTTGACCCCTCGGGTCACGCCCATTTTTGACCCAGGGGCCACCATATGAACAAATCTGAAACAGCGTTAACTATCAATAATTCACACCAAGTTTCGTCGAAATCGGCCAGGAGGTTTGTGAGAAGAAGATTTTTTGACAATTTGACCTACTTTTCAACGGCGGACATCTTGGATTTGGTGATGACCTTCATTTTAACAAAAATGGACAGGCTTCACCCACAGACCATTACATTTAAGTTTGGATAATATCGGCCATGCAGTTCACAAGACGAATACGTTTGAAATCTTTAGTAAAAGAACAATTTTTTTACCCTTCGGTGACCATCTTGGATGACAAAATCATCTGATTTAGACAAAAAATGCTCCAGGGTGATCGACTAGTCGATACCTTCGATTTGATATATTATATGACCATATTCGGGCAAAAATATAATTTGACCCCTAGTTGACCCCTCGGGCCACGCCCATTTTTGACCCAGGGGCCACCATATGAACAAATCTGAAACAGTGTTAACTATCAATAATTCACACCAAGTTTCGTCGAAATCGGCCTGGAGGTTTTTGAGAAGATATTTTTTGACAATTTGACCTACTTTTCAATGGCAGACATCTTGGATTTGGTGATGACCTCCATCTTAACAAAAATGGACAGGCTTCACCCACAGACCATTACAGTTAAGTTTGGCCAATATCGGCCAAGCAGTTCACAAGAAGAATACGTTTGAAATCTTTAGTAAAAGAACAACTTTTTTAGCTTTCGGTGGCCATCTTGGATGACAAAATCATCTGATTTAGACAAAAAATGCTCCAGAGTGATCGACTAGTCGATACCTTCGATTTGATATATTATATGACCATATTCGGTCAAAAATAAAATTTGACCCATATTTGACCCCTCGGGCCACGCCCATTTTTGACCCAGGGGCCACCATATGAACAAATCTGAATCAGCATTAACTATCGATCATTCATACAAAGTTTCGTAAAAATCGGCCTGGCGGTTCGTGAGAAGAAGATTTTTTAAGAATTTGACCTACTTTTCCACGGCGGCCATCTTGGATTGTTGATGACCTTCATTTTAACAAATCTGAAATGGCATCACCCATATATCATCCCTGTAAAGTTTTACCAACATCGGCTCAGCAGTTCGGGAGAAGAAGATGATTGAAAATGTTCACGGACGACGGACACTTTGCCATAAGAATAGCTCACATGAGCTTTGCTCAGGTGAGCTAATAATTGGCACGCTATATCAACCATTGTTGTACAAGTAACAGCTTTGATGTTCAATGATTAAATCAAGAGGGCTGCAGATATTAATTATGCATGATTGCAAAACCAACGGTATAAAACTGGGAGTGTGACACGGCCGATGCACTCTACGCGAATCTGTGTTAATTAACGTGTTTACATGGCCCAATTTGTTGTCTCGATGTCAATGACACAACAGAAAAAAGTGAAAGTGAATGGGTTTACCATCCCACCAAAAGCTAGGGTCATAGAGACGGGACCACAGTTTAAAGTCTCATCCGACAGACCAGTGGGATGGAAATACTATGAAAGTATTTTTGATGCCTAAGGTGACGTTTGAACCCACAACCTCCGGATTGGAAGTCAGCTGTTCTATCCCCTAGGCCAGTCCAACACTATGACACAACTGATTTACTGAATACAGGCCACCTGACCACAAACACTGATGGCAGATGTACCCTCAAAAACATGAATGCAAAGTTATTTGACCTTGAGCACATGGGCTGCATGGGTGAACTAAAATATTAAAATGATGATAAATAAATATAAAGTTTCAAGCCAATTCGAAATACAATAGGTAGCCAAAAACTTTAATGCAGACACACAGACTAACAGACGGACAGGCAGGCGACTATATGCACCCTGCCCACACCCCCCCAAAAAAAAAAACAAAATAATATCGACAAGTTTGTTCAAATGGTGGTCACCACATATTTCTAAGACATATAAAAGAAATATTTAGCATTTTCCACAAACAAAATGGCATACATGTATCCTCAGCATGAAATAGGTTTATATAGTTTCTCAGCAAAATATTTCGCTGAAAACGTAAGTGCACTTATAGATCATGATCAGTAACCAATGTATGATAAGTATCGCAAAGATATGCCGTATTTATTCTAATAAACACCCCCAGGGCTATGCAATCCGTCGGGATCAAAACATGGAAATCAAAGTATGTTATTTTCACATACATACATACACAGGGATTCCGCTGGCGATCGCCACTTTCGCAATTGGCGATAAAAATAAACAATTGGCGATACAAAATTAGTTTTCGAAAAAAAAAAATAAAAAAAAAAAAAAAAAAAAAAAAATGGTGGGGGGGGGGGTGGGGGGGGAGGGGGGCTGACTATTAGAGAGGGGGCCGCTATTAGAATAAATATGGTACGTTACATATCCTTCGTGGTTATGGTACAAAATGTCAACATATTAATCTGGGGACTGCGAAACAATTGACGTAATTTGTGCAACGGCTGTCCTCCAAATAACTGGTCTTTTAATTTTTAATCTCTGGTTTATGAGGATAATAATTAATCCCATCTGCTAAATAATATTCCAAGATGTGAGCCCATGAGATTTTCTGCATAAGAGAATTTAGTGATACGTCAGACTCGAGGATCTACAATGTTTTGATAAATGACAGATAGTTGGCGGAAAATTCAGAGCAAATGCAGAATTAAATTCCGCATTTGCTCCGAAATATTCACCAACTTTTGATGCAATTAATGGAAAATATTGTATTGGAATCAATATCTGGGAAATATGGCGAGTATGTTACAAGGAAGAAAATTTCATGGACTGGCCATATATGAGACACTTCCTGTAATTTTGTACCTAAGAAAATATGTGAGTTTTCATGAGATATATTTACAGGAACTGTGATATTTTCTGTAAATGGCACCATAAGTCGACAACATTTTCATAGAAAATGCGGAATTCAATTCATTTACGGAAATGTTAAATGTACAAAATCACATGACAAGTCTCATATGATTTTATGACTTATTACGTAGGACAATTCACCACAAAAAATGCTTTTGCAGATCAGCAATATTTCCCATAAATAAAACATATTCTTTTAATATGGAGAAATACGCAAAAAATATCTTTTTTTTCTTCAATAAAAAGTATTGTATCCATATGGACCTCAATGGGTTAATATAGATCATTCAAGACATGATACAATTACACTAGTCTGAGATATTCAAGAAAAACTTCCCTATTTTCTTTATTTCTTCTCGAAAATGTATGTTGTTACCACTCATTGGAACCGTCTCGTCGAGACGGTTCAAATGAGTGGTAACAACATAGACAAATATGGATAAATAAACAAAATAATCATGTTTTTCTCTCGATATTTTCAATAAAAAGAATTGTATCCATATAGACCTCAATGGGTTAATATAGATCATTCAAGGCAGGATACAATTACACTAGTACGAGATTAACAAGAAAAAAATCCCTATTTTCTTTATTTCTTCTCGAAAATGTGTGTTGTTACCACTAATTTTGACGGTTCAAATGAGTGGTAATAACATATATACTTTTATGGATAAATAAACGAAATAATCATGTTTTTCTCTCTCAATAGGTTCAATAAAAACTATTATATCCATAGGTTAATATCCAGAACAGTTAGGATAAACTATCGTTTTATACAAATAGTACACGCCAGTATTAATTATGTGATTTATCAAACAAATGAGGTTTTGTTTAAATTTATTGTTACCCATATTTGTTTAGATCTAATTCCAGGGTTTCCCTGTGGGCACAATATCTGGGGCCCGTTTCACTAAACTTTGTAAGACTAAAATGTTCGTAAGTGCAAATTTAGGATCGTCTGGAAATTTAAATTGATGGATTTACATTGGCACGCATATGCAGCTATGCTCAATAAACGTAAATCCAGTAAGTGTTTATAAGAAAACATTGTTAACGTGAAATTTACAGACTATCATAATTTTGCACTTACGAACATTTTAGTTGTACGAAGGTTAGTGAAACGGGCCCCAGTACGCTACATAGAGAACACTAGGTTTGTGTCTGTTGATATCAAGTTTAATCAGATTCAGCTATTAGATAGGAAACGGGTAGGAATTACTTCCTCGGCGAACCACAGCCACAAATAACAACACACAGTCCAACAGATTTAAGTGCAATAATAAACTCACAACAAGAAAATGGTGTCGGCACACAAATGCCCCCAGTGGCAGATTGGAGAAACTCCAGCAAACGTCTTAACCAAACCCAAGGCAGAGCTCCAGATAAGCTGCATATTTGCTTAAATACCCAATTAAAATTGCCAAATACCCAATTGAAATCAGAAGTAGCGAGTAAAAAAAGCAATACAAATTGTATATGATAACCTTTATCATGCTGTAGAAAACAAAACAGACCACAAATATAGCATATTTTTCTTATTTTATAAGAAAACACATCTTGGTATGTCATTAGAATTGTCTCCAAGGAGACAATTCTAATGAAATGCCAAGAAATGTTTTCATTTCGAAGCAAACTATTCAATGACTTTATTTTACCCAATTAAAATTTTGAAATACCCAATTGCTTCAGAAATGATGGGAGTTAAAATACGCAATTAATAATTCCTTATCTGGAGCGCTGCACAGGTACACAGATGGAGGGAAACACAGTCCAAACACAATATGCCTCCCTGTTCTACTGAGACCAAGAGCATAACAATATATTGCACCTCAGATTATGAAACATTCTGAAGGTATGGTACTCTAATATCATCAAACCAAGCAGTATTTTCGACAATTTGATTGTATCTATAAGCTGAGCTATAGACTAAATCAATTTGTCAAAATTTGAGATATTCATTACCGGTATATACTGTACCAGTAGGATGCATTTCATAATCATGGGCACGAAAATACAATACAGAAATGTGCACTACACATTTACAAGAACGAAACTTACGCTTAAATACTGTTTAAGTAAATCAGTAAGTTAATTACATGTATCTCATGTTTTAGATATGAAAGTGGGAAAATGTTTTTAGAGAGTTACACATATTTTCAAATTAATGCTCCGGAAATGGTTCTAAGGAAACTTACTCATGATTTTCAAAATTAGTTTAAACTAAGCAAGTGACATCAAACTGACAAACTTCGCCAATTCTAACACCTATGCTGATGTAGAAGTATTTCTAATAATTACTCATAATTTTCCAAATTAGATTAGTTTAAACTAAGCAAGAGGACATCAAACCGCCAATTCTAATGCCGAAATTCTAAGGGACGTTAACATGTTTGCATGACAACAAATTGGGGGTATTTATCAGGGTTCGTACAGACATGACATGATAAAATTCAAGCACTTTTCAAGCACTTTTAAAGTACAATTATTATTTTTTCAAGCACAATATCAAATTTCTTTCCGACATACAGTACAATAGGCTTTGTGCCTATTGGGCGCTTCTTTAACCCACTTAAAGCGGCTTATCCAGATACGGTTGAATACATTTTTCCCCATTGTGAAAACGCAGTGTAGCGTTCACGCACGTGGCCTGGTTAACCATTCAGAACGATGCTCATATTGGACCAGTTTAAAACCAGAACCGCGCACGGTTTTGCCGATACGCAGCGTGTTTGCCGATACCACGCATAGTTTAACATGCAGTTTCCAATACCGATCAGCGCTCCACAATTTACACTCGACCCATCGAACATCAAATTTTAGCGATTAACTTTTTTATTTTTTCTATTAAAATTCAAGTACTTTTTAAGCACGAAGGCATTTTTTAAGCACTTTTCAAGTACTAAAATTCAATTCAAGCACTTTTCAAGCTGATTTTCAGAAAATAAGTACCGTATTTACCGTATATATTGGGACAGTAAAAAATAATTTAAAAAAATTAGTGTCCCAAAATATAATATAAAAAAAATAATTATTTTTTTCTGTCCCAATATTTATGGTAAATTCGGGAATATTTGTTCATTTCATGTTTGCATTGTCATTATTAAAATTTGAATTAAAGTTTGTGTTTGTGTTAAATAATCCCTACTTATCGATTCTCACTGTGACTATGAATGAACGACGTCGCCAATGCCTATAATATGCCATAAGTTTTCACTGTTATCTTCGCATGTAATACATATATTGAATCCAAGAATTGTTAACGTCATGTTTAATTTATTCATCATGTTTCATGTAGAATGTATGATCTACGCAGGTCCGTGCAATCCATTATTGTAAACGCGTGTAGAAAAAAGTAGTAATGATGACGCAATGACCCAATGACCGATATCCTGTTCCATCAGCTGCAACGCCACGGACAAGCTCGTGCGTTGCAATCTGTGTTTACTCTTATGGTGAGCACAGGTGGAAGACTCGGACATATGACACCAAAATAAATGCCTATTAAAAAAATCCCATTATCTCACCCACCTGGTATCGTACTGTACATGACGTTAATAATAGAACGAGATCAAGTGGGTGGGGTAATGGATATTTTTGAAATGGTCATTTTCTTTGTGTCACACGTCCGACTATTCCACCTGTGGGTTTGAGTACAGACCTGTATAGACATGTTTTGCCCGACGTGTTATAATATTGCGCCAGTTCATGAGGTAATCAGGCTTATCACGTGAGATTTTCGACGAAGATAAATCTGATAATAGTGATAATAGTGTACATTTTCTGTAAACGATATCGAATGTTGACGAATATTAAATTAGTAATTATTACGCATTTGCTCTGAAAATGTTATCAACTTTCCGATATATTTGCAGAAAAAAGTCAAATCATTCACGGCGAAAATCTCAGTTATATAATAAAGTTGATTATCTCATGCACTGGCTCAATTATGAACGTAGCGAAACAAGGCCAGTTGTCACGTACACATTTGTGTACATGCGCCGGGGGCGTGGGCAGTGCTGTAACAATTTAGTTAATCTGGGTCGAGTTAATCTGCGCGACTGATACGCGATCTCCGATTGGTCAGCCTTTACACCTAATTAATATTCCACCAATGGTGAGCGTGAACGCATGCCGGAAAAATGAAATCGAGCACATAACAATTAGCACTGCTTTGTTACTGGGACCAATAATTGATCTTATTCCCAGTTTGCTCGGATTAATTTACGAAATGTGCAAACGTGATCAGCTGCACATTCACATTTTGGTGAATATATATCAAAATTTCCATCAGTTAAGGTGATTAATTTGAGGGAAATTTTAACTGGAAACTTGATTATCTCATGCACTGAATTGTGACGTAGCGAAACAATGGCACTTGTCACGTACACCATTTTGGGAAGGATTGAACAACGTGTTTGTGGGATTTAAGAATGCAGAATATCAAAAGTGCATGTTCTTCCAAATATGTGTACACACTCCAAATGGATTCACACAATGATGAAAAAGGGTTGTCCCAAAACTTAATACGAAAAAATTATGGAATTTTACGCTGATTTGAGGTATGTCCCAAATCTTAATCTCCCAAAAATAATATTTTTTGTAAAAAATAGAGGTGTCCCAATACTTCCGGTGTCCCAATACATACGGTAAATACGGTACTTTTCATTTATCACTAGTGAATTCAAGTACTTTTCAAATCTGTACGAACCCTGTTTATCCGCAGGACTCAATTCTAATGATCACAGTCATGATATTGGCATGGAGAAATAGATTCCACGACATATTCATGATATTTGCAGGGAGAAATACAAGATAAAAAAATGTCCCATCTTACTTTTTGAACTATTTATACCCACCAATTTCCCAGCATGCAAATAGTTAAAAGACTGGTCAATAATGGTTGTCCTGCGGAGTCAATTCTAATGAAATTCCAAGACATATTCATGATAATATGATATCTGCATGAAGAAATAAAAGAAAAGATAATTTCTGTCAGAATTTTTTAATTATTTATAGCCCACAAGTTTCCCAGCATGCAAAAGTATGATTGGTCAATAATAGCTGCCACTCACTTGTTGTGGAGACCTTGGTGTGGGAACTCCACGACCCATTGCCGGCCTGGTTCATGAACCGCATTCTGTATTTGTAATTCGAGTGGGGATCCAGTCCCGTCACTGTGTGTCGCTTCGCGTAGCCCCTGTAATATAAATAAATAGATTGATTGATTGATTAGTGTTGTATGTCTGTTCATGAACCTCATTCTGTATTTGTACTCCGACTGGGGATGCAGTCGTGTCACTGTGTGTCGCTTTAGTAGCCCCTGTAATATAGATTGGTTGATTGATTGATGATTAGTTGATTGATCGATTGGTGTTTTGACTGTTCATGAACTGCATTCTGTATTTGTACTCTGACTGGAGATCCAGTCGCGTCACTGTGTGTCGCTTCGCGTAGCCCAGGGATTCCGCTAGCGATCGCCACTTTCGCAATTGCCGATAAAAATAAACAATCGGCGATACAAAATTACAATTTTCGAAAAAAAAAACAAAAAAAAACGAAAATTGGAATGTTTTATCGCCAATTTTTTGAAGTGGCGATTTTTTTATTTTTCCCAGCGGAATCCCTGGTAGCCCCTGTAACATAGATTGGTTGATTGATGATTAGTTGATTGATTGATTGGTGTTTTGACTGTTCATGAATCGCATTCTGTATTTGTACTCGGACTTAACGCAAACTTCTGAATGGACAGACAGATGTCGTCACCCTGTCCATCTGTCTGTCCATTGAGGGGGCTAAGTGATAATCTGGTGTGGCGAGAACCTGGTAGCAGATCAGGATTATTCTGATTTCAGGGCTGAATATATTTATTTTATTGTAAATATTTAGTTCTGATTTTGGGATTTTCCACCCATTTGGGTACATGTACTGAACATGTACATGTACTTGTACAGGTAATATATGGGATTTAGTACTAAACCCATTGACCCGGCTTTAAATGACCGTAGCTGCTGATAGGCCGTTAAACTCCAACAAACAAACAAACAAACTGTCTGTCCATTCAGAATGGTTTTTCGAGATACCATAACTATTCGGACACAATTTATGTGGGGACAACAGTGAGCATGCCAATATTTGGGGTTAGTATGGCAGTGGTTTATGTATGGTCTAATCACAATAATGCTGTACATGTATTTGGATATAATTTGCTTTGGGAAACCCCTATTTAACTCTTTGCATGCTGGGAAACTTGTGGGCTATATATAGTTCAAAACTAGCGGACAAGAATTCATCATATTTTCTTGTATTTCTCCCCGTAAATATCATGAATGTCTTGGAATTTCATTAGAATTAAGTCCTGAGGACTCAATTCTAATGAAATTTCAAGACATATTTACAGAGAGAAATAAAACATATACATGTACTCTCAATTCGTTTGGCAGATATTTTCGCCACTAGCATGCAAAGAGTTAATAGGGGTTGCCCAAAGCAAATTGTGTCTGAATATTTAGGGTTAATACGGTTTACGTATCCTGAAAGATTTTGTCCAGGTACATAAAAATGATTTTTCATTACCGGTAATCTGATTCATCACTTTCGCACAAGTCCGATACACAGTGCCTTTAATGGGCAATGGGTAATTAAACACAATTGATTTGCAGTAAAGAGAATACAGGAAGGTCTGGGACTGTAACAAAGCCCGAGATAACAGAAAAACTATGTGTAGCAGGAAATCCGGCTAATACATTTTTGTATGATACATAGCACGCATATACTCAACCGCATTACAAACGCAACTCGTGATATAACTGGTCCGTTCGCCGAAATATATTTTGTGACTGGAGAAATAGGGCATATGTCATTTATGACCAGTCTAGCACATGATCACGATCCAGTCACAAACTCCAGTGATCTGTTTTTATTATATAGACTACATGTATTTTTTAAAGAAAGGAATCTACCAATTTTAGAAGGGTTTTGGTCGTTTTCAGGAAGTAATTTGAATCCATTTTGTTTATTATAGTGTCGCCCCTATTAAAGGACCAGTGATATTTGACTTATTGAGACACTCTATCAAACCAAGCATACTTTCCAATTCCTATCCTTTATGCCAGGCACCAGGCAGGAAGGTAATTGGTACCATTAACTCTTTGCATGCTGGGAAATTTGTGGGCTATAAATAGTTCAAAAATAGCAGATGACAATTCATTATATTTTCTTTTATTTCTCCTTATAAATGTCATGAATATGTCATGGAATTTCATTAGAATTGTGTCTGGAGGACACAAATCTAATGAAATTTCAAGACATATTTACAGAGAGAAATAAAACATATACTCATAATTCTTTGGCGGATATTTTCGCCGCTAGCATGCAAAGAGTTAAAGGTACATGCCCAGTCAGCAAAATAAACATTCATTCACCATTACCCCATGCATTGATTGACATTATTATACATTTTATATCAGACATAAATTTCTACACTGATATCAGGGGCGATAACCGTGTTTCCTTAAAATATTAACGGACATTACTATTTATTCTCTGTATTTATTTTTGGATGTGCATTGATCATACTTTTTTTCTTCAGGCGACGCATTTAATTAGTATAAATAATTAAAAAATATCATGCCTCATTTGCATATGAAAATTATAGCCTGATACCGCCGCGAGTCACTATCAGTAAAATAAATATTAAATGTTTAAATAGGTGTAAAAGTTGGGCAGGTTAACGTGAAACAGACAGTAAATGATTATATCTGCACTTGTAATGTTTAGAACTGGTGGAAAAGTGTCACAATTATACATTTATTTAATTCCTATAAAGAACATTTTGTGCCTATACTGAGTGGGCATGTACCTCTAAATATAACTAGCTGGCGGCTCACCAATCGGCCACAGCAGTGCAAGCGGAGGTATTAGAACCTATAGTCTGTTTCAAGAAAGCTGCCCAAATTTTACGGCCATATAAACAATTAAAAAACAACATTGTTTTCGATAATATTAAATTAAAGGAAAATTTAAGAATGAGCCTTCTTTTTATTTCGTGAAATTTGGTCAAATATTGATTTTATTGCGAAAACATTTTTTTTTAGAATTTCAGAAATACTGGACCGATTTTTAAAATTTAACTTGTTTTCTTAGTTAGATCATTTCCAAGCTATCTAGCTAGGTTTCTGAGTCAATTTCCAAATTTTTTCGTTTTTTGACTCCTCCCACATTTCTTTACCTCTTTTTCCCCCCATGTTAAATTCCCATAGAGAAATCAATTTTTCGTAATAAAACCAATATTTGACCAAATTTCACGACATAAAAAGAAGGCTCATTCTTAAATTTTCCTTTAATTTAACATTATCGAAAAAAATATTGTTTTTGAATTGTTTATATGGCCGTAAAATTTGGGCAGCTTTCGTGAAACAGACTATAATTATGCTTGTACCGCTGACTGAATCAGGCTTCAAACAGCTAGGCCATTTTCAAGTTATTTCCAACATGCAGTAGTCAGCGCAATAAAATCATATTTACGTTTTAAGTTTAGAAACAAAATCGCAACGTACATGAGGTTGTTGTTGTTCAGCATTTTCGGCCATTCGGGATTGTAAATACACTTCCCGTTCACATCTTTGTTACTCATAACATGAAGTTCAAGTATGTTTAAGTTTAGTTGCAAAGGTAACTCTTGCAATCTACTCGCGTACCGTCCGTAGCTACGGAAGTAATTGCAAGAGAATTCATTCCACCGGTACACGAGGTTGTTGTTGTTGTTGTTCTAAAATTCAGCCGCTGACTTTTCGTCTGAGATCCCATGACGTAATTGAATTTTCTATGGCGTAAAATCTGATCGAACGTTATTTTATTACCGACAAGCAACATATTTTACCGGCATATACTACTTTCTCATAGTGTATAGCATGTTTAACTCTTTGCATGCTAGCGGTGAAAATATCCGCCAAACGAATTAGGGGTATATGGTTTATTTCTTTCTGTAAATAATTGTCTTGAAATTTCATTAGAATTGAGTCCTGAGGACTCAATTCTAATAAAATTCCAAGACATATTCATGATATTTAAGTGGAGAAATACAAGAAAACATGATGATTTTTTGTCCGCTAGTTTTTAACTATTTATAGCCCACAAGTTTCCCAGCATGCAAAGAGTTAACTCATAGTTGGTCCATGCACAGCACAACCGGTGTGCGTGGACGGAAATATGTGCGAAACTACCTGGGTGCGAACAAATGGTAGGGCGAAATAGAAGCTCATAGAAATCAAATCAACTTCATTGTATTACGTCAGAAAGCTTCCGGTTATGTGGTGGCGCTAGCTATAATGGATTTTACCAGCTAAATTTAGAAGCACTGGGGATGCCGATGCTCCCAACTTCGGGGCGAAGTACAGAGTTCCAGATAAGCTGCGTATTTGCGTAAATACCCAATTAAAATTGCCAAAAACCAAATTGAAATCAGACGTAGCGAGTATCAAAAAGCAATACATATTTTATGGTACCTTTTATCATGCAGCATAAAACAATAAACAGGGGGTTCGGACCCCCCCCCTGCTCCCGGCAAAAAAAAAAAATCTACAATACTCGAATAGTTGGATGACTTTTTCGTGGCCTAGGTGTCAGGACCCCCCCCCCCCCCCCCCCACCCCCCCACCCCCCCCACCACCGACTTTACAAAGCGCATCGCGCTTCATCGCGCTTCATCGCGCTTCACGCTCGCAGGGGTCGGCTACACCAATTGGGAATTTCAGACCCCCCCCTGCAATTATTTCTGTATCCGCCCCTGCAAATATCACAAGGCACCTATACACAGCCTAAATATCAACAGTACTGTTGTGGCTAGGTGTGTTCCGACCACAAATAATAGTACATACATTGCACATATTATTACACAGCCTAAATATCAACAGTACTGTTGTGGCTAGGTGTGTTCCGACCACAAATAATAGTACATACATTGCACATATTATTTTCAACCAAACTAGGTCAAAGTATTCAAAGAGTTATTTCAGGTTGAATAAGTAATTGAAGTAACCATTCAACAAATCAGTAATTAAGCTTGGTATTTAACTCGGCACATTGTCTTTGAAAATGGAATTTTGCTACGTCAAACAAAACATACATGTGGCTGTGACTGGCAAAATGGGGCTTATGGGTTTTGCGACCAATGCAGATCTAGATCAGCCTGTGCATTCGCACAGTCTGATCAGGATCTGCACTGTTCACCATTCCATCAATGAATCACCTGTCATGTTTCTAACAAACAATATAGGTCGGTATTAGGCTACACAAGTGTGCTATTTGACCAGGAGCTACGCTGGTCACGAATCACATAGTAAGCCCCATTTCTCCAGTCACGGCCAGATATGGGCAACAATTGATGAAACAAGGTGGGATCTAAAAACTTCCAAAAGTAGCAAATGTTAATAAACATCAATTAATGTGTCTAGAAATTATAACTTCAACATCAACATTGAAAATATGCATGTGTGACTAACCCAATGCATTCTGGGAGATGTTACTGGAATTATGAATCATAATGACCTTTAGAACCAGTGTCAAATCCACATGTTATGAGGGTGTGCTCTGATAGCCATTCAGTATGTGAAACATCAGTATTCTAATGATATACATGTACACTATATGTGGCTGTGACAGGAGAAATGGGGCTTATGGGATTTGCGATCAGTGTAGCTCCTGATCAAATATTGATTACAATCTATAGTGCTTGTTAGAAGCATGGTGGATTGATGGAATGGCGAACGGTGTAGATCCTGATCAGACTGTTCGGATGCACAGGCTGATCTGGATCTACACTGGTCGCAAAACCCAAAAAAAACATTTCTCCAGTCACAGCTGCATATATCCTTATCAGTATATTAATTTCACGCGTTTCGCTAGTATAGCGTGAACTATTTGTCTTCGCGGAGCGTATACACTACAGTGGAACTTTGTATGCGAGGTGTATTCAGTTGTCATGCACGGGCAATACGTGGTGTGTATTGGCTGAATAGCGAACAGGTATATGTACGTCACTCTACCAGACGGTGTCGCACTGACAAGTCGTTTTTTTTTAAGCAAATCGTTTATACATACGTATTCGTGTATCAGTATATACATGTAAATATGTATATATTAATATTTATCTTTGTGATATGTATATGCTAGATATAGATAAATGTTCTCAATTCGTAAGGAAAATTGGCTGTTTTTGATCAATATTTGTCTGATATACTACCACGTATTACACGGTGTTATGTTCTACAGAACAACATGCATTTACACGAATGAGGCCCGGCATTCAGGCGAACTGGCATTGACTTTCGGGACAGGTTTCCAGAGTTTTTCCTGAAACATAGGTTTTTACCTCTGGTTGTTCCTGCGTGAGTCAGATCGCAGTGTAAACAGCGTTTTGTACTGTAATGTATCATGTCTACAGTGTATAATACATGTGACCCAGCTGTTCCGGTAACTTGTCAATAAACACGCTAGTCTCGTCCTGCATTAAACACAATGTGTTTGGTTGTATTTGTTGGAGTGAAGTAAAGACTGCATATGTCTGCTTGTAAATCAGGATAGACTGGCTACATAGGCCATAATTCCAATTTCTCCAGTCACAGACCAGGGGCCCGTTTCACTAAACTTCTTACTAAAATGTTCGCAAGTGCAAAATTATGATAGTCTGTAAATTTCGCATTAATAATGTTTTCTTGAAAACAATTATTGGATTTACATTTATTGAGCATAGGCTGCATATGCAGCCTATGCTCAATAAATGTAAATCCATAAATTGAACGTTACAGATGATCTTAAATTTGAACTTACAAACACTTTAGTTGTAAGACGTTTAGTGAAACAGGCCCAAGAAGCTAGCATGCCATAAATACCATTTCTTCAGAGATCCTGATCATGCACTGAGCTGTTGGCTGAGCCAGATTGATTGATGGCCAGACAACATGGATAAGCAGGCCACTGAAGGAGTGGTCTGCAATATAAAACAACTAGTTTCCAATCTATCACCATTTCCAGACAATGTTTATTTGTGCTGCCAGAGGCTGAATGAAGTCCACTTCACCAATTCAACAGTCCAGACCTGCATAGCGGTGCTTGCAAACAGTGTAGATCTAGATGATCCGGCTCGTGATGAGCCATCTCATCAGGATCTGCACTTTTGCAAGTAATTTTCATATTTTTTAGAAAAACAAACAAACCCCCCCATTTTCAGAAATGGACTAGTCTGAAAATCATTTTGTGACAATTGGATTTGTCGGAAAATCAACACATTCCAGTTACTTAGGGGTGAAACTCTGAAGTGACCCTATAAGTTTCCCTCTTGTCTATCTGGGAGGCAAAAAAGAAAACGGGTTTCTCGTGGGCAATCGCATGATGATTGCTCCATGTCAATGCATGCGTGGCCAGAATTCAGCCTTTATTGACCTGAACAGCACATAAGAATCGTCTCCAAGGGGAATTAATAACAGACAACATTCAGTTCCCTGTTTTCAGGGTTAAATGAGGGATAGTAGCTAGTTATTTCCCTTTTAATTTATTTATAGGAATCCGGTCCAAATTGTATATTTTCGTGCCTAATTGCTTGTAAAAAGGACTAATGTTGCATGGTTTGTTGTGTAAAGGAGCCATTATAGTGTTTTCCACTATTGTCGATTCATCCAGGTCATCCTACTTATCTGCACAATCTGATCCGGGACTACAGTATTTGCCAGATTCACATTTTCACACTTATTAATGTTATTGCAAACAGTGTAGACTCAGATCAGACTGCACAGATGTGCAGTCTGATCTGGGTCTACTCTGTTCGCAAAACTCAATTCTTGTGCTATTCAGTAAGAAATAAACACTAAAGTAAACGATAGGACCGGATCTCTATAAATAGATTTGCAAAGGGAAATAACTGACTATGAGCCCTCATTGCTTTATCGTATGTCTATCAGCGAGGGGACATAAATAAATAGCGCATTTTTCTCATGACCAATCACAATAATTGCTCCCCATCACAGTATGACCTGCCAGGTCACCGCCATTATGGAAATGCTACAGCGCACAAGAATCGTCTCCAATTGATAATATGGTAACAACAGACAGCAACATATGGTTTCCGCCTTAAATTGCCCATCGTCACATGTCTATCGGAGAGGGGACAAAAAATAAAAATCCCATTTTTCTCGTGGCCGATCGCAAGAATTGCTCCCTGTCACAGTATAGCCAGGCCGCCGCCATTATCGAAATGCTACAGCACGCAAGAATAGACTTAAATTGCCCATCTTCACATGTCTATCGGCGAGGGGACAAAAAATCAAAAGCCCATTTTTCTCGTGGCCAATCGCAATAATTGCTCCCTGTCACAGTGTGGCCAGGATGCAGCCATTATCGGCTTGCACAAAGCAATTTTCTGCCCGATTTATCCGGAATTGACAGGCGGCCATTGATTTTCCAGGTACATCAAGACACAGGTATACATGTAAATGTACATGTATACTGGTATGGGCCGATAGCCGAGAACAAGAAACACTGTAACACTGATGGGTGTATTCCTCAAAAACTTTATCAGACTTTTCTATGTCGTTTGGTATTGACCTTGAACACAGGCGCCAAATGGGTGGGGTATAGAAGGAAGATATGGATGATGATAAATATGTATATGAAGTTTCAAGCCAATCTGACTTACTGTAACAGAGATAGTGGTAGCCGAAAACTTAACTCTTTGCATGCTGGGAAACTTGTGGGCTATAAATAGTTCAAAACTAGCGGACAAAAATTCATCATATTTTCTTGTATTTCTCCCCGTAAATATCATGAATATGTCTTGGAATTTCATTAGAATCGAGTCCTGAGGACTCAATTCTAATGAAATTTCAAGACATATTTACAGAGAGAAATACAACATACACTCCTAATTTGTTTGGCGGATATTTTCACCGCTAGCATGCAAAGAGTTAAACGTAACTCTTGGACAGCTAGACAAATGGACAGGATGACGACTATACTCAGTGACAAAAATAACCGTACAGTTTTCAATTAGTCGACATGATATATTGACACGTTTTCAAACACATTTTTCAATGAAATCTATGTTTGCAGAAATTTTGCAAAATTTGACAGTCCAACATGCCGTGCCTAAGTAATGACCAACAAAATCGAGTAATTGGTATGCTGAGTGCAGGGTTATTATGGAGCCATGTCGCCAGACTAATGAACTGCATACGAGCCACTATCGTTGACCTTTGGAATCGCTACCAACAACTGGGAAATGTTCAGGATTGTCCAAGAAGTGGTCGCCCGCGGGTCACGACAGCAAATCAGGACCTGTATATCTGCCTAACACACACTCGCAACCGCTTACAGACGTCTGCAGGAACTGCTAGAGAGACCATTGGGACGCACGAGAAAGATTTGCCCAGTGGTGTATCGTCGAAGCAAACCAATTCGGAGGTGGCAGAGTGATGGTGTAGGCTAGTATCAGATGTGACTACAAAACTGAGTTGCATGTCATGCGCGGACGTATAGATGTCGTAAACTACAGAGACAATATACTCCAATGGACAGCTGTTCCATTCATGAGGAATAATGGCATAACTCTGTACCAGCAAGACAACACGAGGCCCCATACCGCTGCAGCATGCAGTTCTTGAGTGAAAACGGCATTAACGTCATGTAATGGCCGTCACGTAAAGCCAGACTCATGCAATCGCAAAACGCCGGTCAGTTGGAAACTGTGCTACTAGAAAAGTGGGCACGGATACCACAGGATGCGATACGACGCCAGATTTACTCCATGAGGCAACGATGTGCTGCCCATCGTAGCCGCTGCATGCGGGCACACACGTTATTAACTCCATAAAGTTGATTGAACTTGCTCAGGCACTTCAATACGCTTCCATAATTACGGATTACTTTTGTATTCAACCCCTAAATCACGTTTTGACGTCATTTGGAGCATTCGACGGTTGATAACGTTATTTGAATGAATTATGATTATTATATACACATTCATCATTATTATCAAGCTTCCTTTCTTTACTGTACGGTTTCTTTTGTCGCTCAGTAGCCAGACATTTTTTTCAGGTTATATAAAAAGGGAGCCAGAAAATCTGGTCATCTTGAACAACTCTCTAGATGGATTAATAGAGAATAGTAGGTTAGTACCGTGAATGGGAAAAAATATCCGGCAAGGCTCAAGAATTTCTTTATTTCTCATCAGAAGTATATGTTGTGACCACTCATTTGAACCGTCTCACCGAGACGGTTCAAATGAGTGGTCACAACATATACTTTGGTTCAGAAATAAAGAAAATAGATAGAGAATAGTAGGTTAGTGCCGTGAATGGGAAAAAATATCTGGCAAGGCTCAGGAAACGGGATGGGCGAGGCTCTGCCGAGCACATCCCGTTTCCGTGCCGCGCCAGATATTTTTTTCCCATTCACGGCACTAACCTACTATTCTATTTATCCCGTCAACACCTACAAACGGCTGTAAAATGCAAAAATAGTATTGACTGGATATCAAAAATGTTTCACGGCACCGTGTTTCACGGCACATACGCACGAGTTGACGGGATAAGTATGTAATCATTTCAACTGTTACATCCAGAATACCCTTCGGAAAAGAAATAAGAATTTGCAAAAATGGGATCCATATTATATCCCAGTTTATTGTTTGCCCTATTTTCTTGACCAATGAAAGCACAGCATTTTGTCTGAATCGCATATTATGACGATTTCGCCAATATCCATTAAATTAATCATTAAATATTGCAATATGTATAGCGCTATATTTAGAACTGGTTACGTCTTGTCGTCACTTCACGAGACACAAACAATGTTACCACCCATAAATGCGCTCATTTTGGTGTCACACGGCCAATTGCTTAATAGTACGTAAATCACGTATAGGGGCGGAGCTTTGAGACTGGGCTGGGCAATCAATAAGTAAGTTATAGTTCACTTTTTGAATTTTTAATAAACTAATTACTATGTGAACTATAACTATTACATCTATTCTTAAAATGTCGATGGAATAAGAATTGGATTTTTTCTAAATCAAAATAAGGAAATGCTGGCATTGATCTAAGCAAAATATAACTCATGGACACACTTTCACCAATTTTGACAAAGTGACAAGTGTTCAAGACATTTATACCTATGGATTTTCGATTTAGAATTAATTATTAGCATTTTTATGTCAACATTTAATGATCAAATGCAGTTTGTTTGAGGCAATTATGATAACAACAGACATGTTCCTAAATTGATAAGAGACAAATATTTGCCCGATTGTATTGTAATTGCTTAACCCTTTCAACACTACAGACCTGTATAGTGGTATTGGCAAACAGTGTAGATAAAGATGAGCCGGCTTGTGACGAGCCGTCTCACCAGGATTTGCACTTTTTGCAAGTAATTTTTGGAGAGCAAAAATGGAAAATTATTTCTAATTTTAGTTTTTATTATTCATACTCACCTGAATGGTTGCAAACTGATAGGTTGCTATCAAATCGTCCTAATAATAAAAATCTGCCTACTCTAATCACTCAAATAACCCACCATAGACCATTCCGCTCTACCCACAGCCAATTGGCTAGTCCGCTATTTAAACTCCTCCTATATTGTTAGGTATACAGCTTCAAAAGTAAATCATTTCCATATGGAAATGACACTGCTAGATAAAAATAGCCTGAAGTATACTAAGTAGGGAGAAGATAAAACCATCAAGCGGGGACGGGAGGAGGGTCTACCTTACCATTCAGGTGAGTATGAATAATAAAAACTAAAATTAGAAATAATTTTCCATTTTTATGTCTTCAAACTAACCTGAATGGTTGCAAGAATTCGTAGTGATGGTGGGAGGTATTCTCACTACTCATACTCGACCGGAATGGTAAGGCAGATTAAAAAACCCTCAAAAACAGACAAAATATTTGGTTCTAGGTACAAACTTGGTGTTGTATATAGTAATAACATGGTCTCACCCTAGAATCATAGGGGAGCCCAAAGCGGGCCCCCCCCCCTTTTCTACGAAAGTAGAAGAGAGGTGGATAAAGACAAGCACCACCACGCTAGTCTCGTAGACTGACTCGTAGACTCCAACCTGCTATACTTGGTTAGAACGCCGGAGAATACTCAAGGTATAGCTGCTGCTACCAGACGAAGCCCTGGCGAATGTAGTCGCTCCGGCACTTCACACGCATAACTCAACTGAGATAAACTCAAAGTCTATACATAGTCTCATGACGACACATGACTCGTACATATCGAGAACACAGTATAAACGCCCTAAGCACTAAGGTCATCCTAACAAGCAAGTGCTGAGGAGTTAAACTGGCCCTAAAGCCAGATCAAAAACCTATACCAGGGTTTGACACTAACTTTGGCCCAGGGATTCCGCAGCATGGACATCCCTATTGTTACATAATGTTGAATGGGATTTTCTTGAAAATGCAGTGATTCCTCCTACAAAACAGGGATCCTCGGGATCTCTGGAACACTGCGAGTGTCGACCACTGTATACCTATAAACCCATGTATAGTAGACAAAGAGAATAGAATCATTAACCCAAAGTGAAACACTATCCTTTTGCAACAAACTGCTACAAACTAGAAAGGTAGCCTCGCCCTAATTGAAACATGTACAAAACAATGCCTCCTGGGCCAGCGTGATGAACCGTAAGAACCATAGATCACCACAAATCCCCGTTCATCAACAAAAGCAAGTGAAGTTCATCGAGCGGAGAGTCACACTTACCAACCCCCAGGATTCCACTGGGACTGTAAAGACAAAAACCGAATAATCGGGTAAACAGAAAAAATCGCAGACTATCGCGAACAGGTAGATCCAAACAGCCTCCTAAACTTGATGCTACCGGCTGATAAACCCACAACTGCACCCGCTGCTACTAACGGACCCAGTTCTTAAACATCTCCCTGAGATGCCAACCCCCATGTCGGTCACAAGAGGAACATGGAGAGAAAAGGGGTTACTTTCCGGAACACCACATATGTATTCCGGAACAACAAATCAGTACTCACTTATATGCATAAAAATAAGTTAAATATAGCCTTGGCCCAAGTTTCGGCTACCATGAGCACCCGAATAACTACAATAACACTGATTGCAAGACAAAAACACATCACCGCGCTGTGACAGGACCAAATTGGGCCATGTCTCGCTGTAATCATAGATGAACAGAAGTGTTGTCCTAACTTCTTCCGATAAAACAATCCCCAAATAAGTTGGCTGCACGCTTAGATCAGACATTATACGAATTACGTGATGAATAAATCAATATCTCTGAGCGCTGGAATATCAAATGGTAATCGCCTAGACGAGAATGATAACTGTAAATAAAACATAGGATTATTGGCAGAATTGTATTTAAACGAAATAATAATATCCAGATATACCCGCGCCGATCAAAAATCGTACTTTTAATAGTAATCCGTACTACCGTCTATCTAACGTATTTCCCGGAATAAATACGGAAAAATCGTAACAGTTGGCAGTTACGCATCTCCTGCCAGTGCAGAGAGCGATCATAGAAAGAAGTTGAGACTACATGCACCTCGTGCATTTAGGGCCTAAACAACTCAGCTGCAGAACCACTTACTGTAGAATAAACTCAAGTAATGGCCCTATCTATCCAACGGAAGACAAAGGATTGCGATACCTCCCGTTGGCTTAAAATTGGTAATAAAAAACTTTACGGTCGGACCGGATGTCCTAATTCTTCCGAACCTAATGCTTCATCGCACGGACTGGACAGAAAGTGTGAACCACTGTCGCTGACAGGCGTGACGGAGGGAGGCCCGAACCACAACTGATTCCAGATCATGTGAGAAGGGATAAAGTATCTGAGGGAGAAATCTCGGTCATAGGAGAAACTGCTGATGTGTAAACAGTAGTGTGCTTCTATTTAACACAATTAACATTTTGAAATACCCAATTGCTTCAGAAATGATGGAGTGGACAACAGCATGTTGTATATCACATCGATAGCGTTATGTCGACATTGCTTACATCGATATACCTGCTTATGTCGATATACGCTAGTGGTCCCGACCGAACTGCTATATAAACTCATACATTACATACCTGATATATCGATATCGGAAATGTCGACATTTCGTTTATATCGATGTGGAAAAACAAGTGCCGATGGTATAATTAATACACTTTATACTGTAATGTCGATATGCAATTTGAACAGCGCGTCGTAAAGTCTGGTCAAACTTAATTGGCACAGGTAAGTTTTTCACACATACAAAGTGATCAAAACATGCCGCCGGTAACCGTGTTACAATCGCGGAATACCGTCAAAAGCCGACCACGTAAGCCGTGGTCAACCAATTAACGACAGTGTGACGTGAAATCACAAAAATACTCTTGTTAATAGCCAACTATATGCCTGACATGAATCGATCCGTAAATGCCATAATCATTAACGGACGCTTGTTTATAATAATTACAATTGAGTGAATTACATGCGATCTTATAAACACGAACCGTTGGTATCTCAAATCACTTCCTTAGCAATGTCCAACATGCAGTACATGGGTCCGAAGTTATACTGGAACGAGTAAATAGAAAAGTCCGAATCGGTACGTGGGCGCAAACAGTGGAAAAAAATAAAACCGACGTTTGAGCCTTGCCGCAACAAAACCACAAATGGATACCCCCATCCGGACAAGATAGCACTGGACACCAACGGATGCAGAAGCCATTCCGTCAGAACCGGAGATGACCGCAGAAACCATAACCACCTGTCCGTGCAGAAATATGTACACAGTATACGAACCCACGAACACCCTGGTCAGAAATAGTTGCTACCCCGGTGCCCGGTACCCGGTGCCTGCCCGGTGCCCGGTGCCCGGTGCCCGGTGCCCGTAACACAATACCGGCACCTCTCCTGCGAGAGTTAGGGTACGTTGTGACCAGGTGAATGTGATAAAGAACACCTGCCGCAGCAACCCTAGACTGGCAGTCATCTACCACATACGTGGAAACTGATTCAACAGAACTGTACTGTATCGTTCCAAATAGTATATGTACTGCCGAAGCTAGTACTACATGTAGAAGCCCTATACAACCGTCTCCTACGACGAACAGGAGAACGAGATCTAGATGAACCTGTTCCAAAACCTGAGAATGACCTCGAGGAAAAGGAAGAACAAGATCTAAACTCCGAACCCGAAATCGAAGAGCTAACCCAATCCTGACCTACGACGAGATCGACTCCTCGACTTACGTGAACACGTAGAACGAAGACCAACCGAAGACAAGAATGTCTTCCTACCGGAAGCAGCAGGCTGTCCAAGGAGAGTGGTGCCCGGTGCCAGGTGTTTGACCGGTGCCCGGTAGCCTAACCGGTGCCCGGTGCCCGGTGCCCGGTGCCCGGTGCCCGGTGCCCGGTGACATAATGCCCGGTGACATAATGCCCGGTGCCCGGTGCCCGGTGCCCGGTGCCCGGTGCCCGGTGCCCGGTCCCTGATGACCGGTGCCCGGTTGATGACCGATGCCCGGTGCCCGGTGCCCGGTGCCCGGTGCCCGGTGCCCGGTACCGGGCGCCTCTACTGAGAGAGGCTGGGTCAGCTTCAAACCGGGTGATATAATATCAAGAACCGGCCGAAACACCCCTGTGATAGGTATAGCTCTCTGCGAACCGGGTGATATGAGATCAGGCACCGGCCCCAGCAGCCCGGTATCCCCTGTATGGATCACCGGCCTATCACTTAATACAACCTCCGAAACCTCGGACGGTTCCACTGCTCCCAAGAGCTGAGACTCGGACACAGTCTTCTTCAGACGTGAGGTATGGGACCTACTAGACCCAGCCTTGCCCCACGTCGAATCCGTCCAACGGACGGACAAATCACATGGCCTCTCTTTGCAACACCCGCAACAGGCAAAGCACCTGTCCGTATGGGTATCCCAAGGAGAAGTCATGTGTCCACACGCAGTGCGTGATTGCGGCATTCTAACAAGTATTGTATACAAAACCTGATAGAAGAAACGCAAAAACGCTACAAAAAAAATGTGTCACGGGAGCGAATCCAATTTGGGACGAACCCGTTAGGGTACGAATCGCGTACACGCGAAAATATGTGACACAAAGTAAAACACCGTGAAAAACCCCAAAAAATGCAATGGAGAATAATCACGTAACACACAAGAGTGATAATAATATGTATTGAACGAAATATAATGACAAAAACCGACACAATACACGGCAGAAATTCAAAATAAGCACGAAATAAAGAGAGAGACAAATATACCTGCACTCTTGATAGCGTCCTAAATAATAGGAGGAGTTTAAATAGCGGACTAGCCAATTGGCTGTGGGTAGAGCGGAATGGTCTATGGTGGGTTATTTGAGTGATTAGAGTAGGCAGATTTTTATTATTAGGACGATTTCATAGCAACCTATCAGTTTGCAACCATTCAGGTTAGTTTGAAGACATAAAAACACCCAATTTTCATAAATTATGGACTAGTCTGAAAATCATTTTGTGACAATTGGATTGGTTGCAAAATTCACATATCAAAATCCATTCCAGTTACTTAAGGGTGAAAGGGTTAAACATACAAAACAGAGTTGGGTACTACTCAGGGCTCCAGATAAGCTGCGTATTTGCTTAAATACCCAATTAAAATTGCTAAAAACCCAATTGAAATCAGAAGTAGTGAGTATCAAAAAGTAGCAATACAAATTTTATGGTACCTTTTTCATGCTGCAGAAAACAATAAACAGACCACAAATATAGCATATTTCTCTTATTTTCTAAGAAAACATATCTTGGTATTTCATTAGAATTGTCTCCAAGGAATTCTAATGAAATGCCAAGACTTGTTTTCATTTCGAAGCAAAGTATTCAACAATTGCTGTCTGTTGATGTGTAAACAGTAGTGTGATTTTATTTTATCCAATTAAAATTTTGAAATACCCAATTACTAATTCCTTATCTGGCAAGCATAGTTCTGTCTATGTTCAAACAGCATATTCTCACAGAGCTCCAGATAAGCTGTGTATTTGCGTAAATACCCAATTAAAATTGTCAAAAACCCAATTGAAATCAGAAGTAGCGAGTATCAAAAAGCAATAACAAATTTGTGGTACCTTTATCATGCTACACAAAACAATAAACAGACCACAAATATAGCATATTTTTCTTATTTTCCATGAAAACACATCTTGGTATTTCATAATGAAATGACAAGACATGTTTTCATTTCGAAGCAAACTATTCAATAATTGCTGTCTGTTGATGGGTAAACAGTAGTGTGACGTTATTTTACCCAATTAAAATTTTGAAATACCCAATTGCTTCAGATATGATGGAGTGAAAATACTCAATTACTAATTCCTTATCTGGAGCTCTTCACCCTCTTTGTCAAATCTTTATTGACTTCATTGGACATACAAACTGTTAACCATTTTACCCCCCAAGTAGCTGGAATGGATTTTGATATGTTAATTTTGCAACCATCCAAGCATGTGGCAAATTTATAGTACAATTAAATTGCTCCATGATGATAAAATGCTTGATGTGCATGGATTATTCAGGCGCGGCGATATCTGAGAACCAAAGTATCGTTACTGTTTTATGGCCTAATACGTCCAGTTTCAAATGGGCGTATAAAAACTACTGATGCACAGTTTTCAGAGTGTGGTAGAAACACTCTATGGTGTGATATATGTCATGAACAAACGCTAATCTCAGTAGGTGAGAAACGTGCCCAAATATTGATCAAATGTCCATAACTATTGACAGTTTTACGGGCGTCAAGTTCAATGTATGGTCAAGTTTTTGCGGTATGAAACCTATTGTAGCAATGACCAGTTTGAAGTGGGTTTTTAACAGAATTATTGACATTTATCAACCATGAACCATGTATATGCCTTATTTATTGTGCATGTTTAAATAAACTAGAAAATGTGTTCATAGAACATGGATGCCCCACCTGGAGCTTTGACAGTAAACACGCTGAAACAAAACACTACAGTGGAACCAGCGCTCCTGTAGCAGATTTCACCAACATTGCAAAGTCTACTTATATCTAGCAAAGTATACTTTGAGGGAGCAATTTTCAATTTTAGGATAAATTTATAAATTTTTATTATACTGAATTTATTACATTATCACAGCCAATTTGGCCAATTTGGCTGTGATAATGTAATAAATTCAGTATAATAATTCTGCATACTTTTAATCATCAAATATATGCAGTTGTTAGTTCTATATGAACTAATGTATTTCAGGAAAAATAAATGATTACTCCCTCAAAGTATACTTTGCTAGAAAAGTATACTTTGCAATGTTGATGAAATCGGCTACAGATAAGTTTTGTATCTAAAGAGTATTATACCCCCCTATTTCAAATTCAATGCGTATTTTACTTTTACAAATGTATTATTCTTGGGAAAAAAGAATACAAAATAAAACAAATATAAAAATTTGAGTAACACTGTTTGCTTTTTGCAGCTCAACGAAGTAAATTTTCAAATTTATTACAGTATTTTCACTATTCAATTTGAAAATCAATGCTTATTTTCACTGCCACTTTTGACAATCAATGTGTATTCTGCTAAAATAAGTGCGTAAAATACGCAAATACGCACGTTCTGGAGCTCTGGTGGAACCCCTCTAAACCAGACACTTGGACATTTTAGATGTTTACCTTAGATGTATATATTTCGCTGTCATGTATCTCTAATTATTATGACTTTTCATGATTGCTACGCACTAGAATGTGTCTTGAAGTGCTCACATCATGTCTGATTTACAGTGGAACATCTCCAAACCGGACACCCTGGGGACCTCCCAGGGTGTCCGGTTTGGAGGTTCCACTGTATAACCAAGGAAAATAAAACAATGTAAATATTGCAATTGTAGGTCAATGTCATAAAAAGCTCAAGATAGTGTGTATGGAAGTATGGTAGCCAGTAGGCCTAATACGATTGAAGATAAAACGTCAGTCTTGTGATGGAAGGGACAGATGGACCATGGTAACACTAAATGCACCTTATCATGTTGGAACATAAAAATACAAAGATATGTACATTTAATAAGGAGATTAAATACCGAGCTGAACACAACAATATCAACCCTTAAAATGTTGATTTTTTGTCGTCTGCTGTTTATTTTTTATTGCCAATTTTTCTCATCAAAAGCATCCTTTGACAACACTGTAGAATCATTTCCAATAGATAATATGGTTTGACAGCACTTTAGAATCATTTCCATTGGAAATGATTCTAAAGTGCTGTCAAACCATATTATCCATTGGAAATGATTCTACATTTCCATTGGAAATGATTCTAAAGTGCTGTCAAACCACATTATCCATTGGAAATGATTCTACAGTGTTGTCAAACCATATTTTTATTGAGAAACAAGACAAATATAAAACAGCAGCAAACAACAATTTTCGATTCCCACATTCTAATGGTTATAACCATAGAGAACTATGGTACAAGCACTGTAGTGTGCTTACAAAATTAAACATATCACTACACCGATGTCCTTTGGCAAAGTCATGTGATATCGTTTGACCAATGAAACGTCAGCGAAAGTAACGTTTTTGTGGGGGTTTTTTTTGCGGAGATAAACAGCAGCACACCACAATGATATTTCACTTTCTAACTTTTTAAATACAGATACAATACAGAGATTGATATACCCAAAGTCAAGCCAATGTACGCAGAGCTCCAGATAAGCTGCGTATTGGCGTATTTTATGCAATTATTTTAGCTAAATACGCATTGGTTATCAAAAGTGGGAGTACAAAATACGCACAGCAATGTGAAAAAAATACGCATTGATTTTCAAATTGAGTAGTGAAAATACTGTCATAAAGTTGAAAATTCACTTAATTGAGCTGCAAAAGTTCAAATAAGTGAATGTGTATTTTTTTTATATGTTTGATCATTTGTTCCTATTTGGTAATGAAGAAAATCAATAACCCATTTGTAAAAGTAGAATACACAATGATTTTGAAATCAGGGGGGGGGGGGGGGGGGGGGGGGGGGGGGGTATTATCTGGAGCTCTGTGTATGTACATGTACTTCCATTGCAAATGAAGCAAAATACCCATTATTCCCTCATAAAGCAAAACGCAACGTCATAATGAGATAAGCATAGATAAGCGATATTTTATGGCCAACAGTGACCGAGCTCTTGAAACGAAGACAAACACAATTAGAATATGTGACTCACAATGGCAATTAGATAATGTATTCGTAGAACATGGATGCCCCACCTACAAGGTGCATGATCACGTGGTTGCAACAACAACTCCAAAGTAAGTATTATTTGATATTTTCCTTAATATGCAACGGATTTTGATGAAATATGGCGCAGCAAACGCGTCTTCATGATATGCATTTGGTGGTCTAGGGAGTTTGGCACAGACTTATGTCGGAAATCGATTCTTCGCAAAACGACAGAAGTTTGGGCGAAAATACAGAGACCACCAAATGCAGCTTAACAAGACGCGTTTGATGCGCCATATTTCATCAAAATCCGTTACGTAATAAGGACACTATAAAAGAATACATACTTTGAATCGGTACTTGTTGTTGTTGTTAGTACCACGTGATTATACACCTTGAACTACCACTTTGATAATTCTAAGTCCAGAAAGTGGAGGTAATCCACGACACGGGGGTCGAGTCAAACACTGAAATTACGCATCTACACACCATACTAAGGAAGCTACAAAGCTTCAAGAATCTACTACCTCTTATATGGTTTAAAAGTTTTATGTTTAACAAGGTTTGCATGCGATGGTCGGATGGATGGGATGGACGGATGGGATAGGACGGACAATGGTAACACCAAATACGCTTCCATTATCGTGATGAGACATTAAAAGGAGTCGATGATCCACGCAGTCTGATCATTGTATTCACTGGTCCCAATGTGAATGAGCCCATTTTATTGGTCATAACTTGGGGTTACAGAGATAGAAGTAATTAAAATTCTTTCACCCCTAAGTAACCGGAATGGATTTTGATATGTTAATTTTGCAACCAATCCAATTGTCACAAAATCATTTTCAGACTAGTCCGTTTATGAAAAGGGGATGTTTTTGTTCTCAAAAAATATGAAATTTGCTTGCAAAAAGTGTAGATCCTGATGAGACGGCTCGTCACGAGCCGGCTCATCTGGATCTACACTGTTTGCCAATACCACTATACAGGCCTGTAGTGTTGAAAGGGTTCAAATTCTTTAACATAGATTTCGCATGGATGGACAGACCGACGGACACGTGGCTATATACAAGTGGTCTCGATAAACACTTACAATGTGTCCCATATTTCTGGACTCTTGCACAAAGTTTCCATATATTCTTATGATCAAAACTAGAGCAAGTGAGCAGAGGCTCATGGATACCCCCATCCACTGCATTGACGAACAAACAAAATCTTAGGGATGGATGGATGGACGGACGGAAATACAATAACAATATATCCCTCGACAAACTTTGTATGGCGGTATTGGTCGGGGAGGGGGGTATATATGAGACACGCCATGTGATTTTGTACCTTCGGACATCTGCGTAATTTCATGAAATATGTTGACAATATTTTCTGTAAATGGTGTCAAAAGTTGACAAAGATGCATGTGGAAACTGAAAATGGAAAATTTTGTAAACGTATTTAATGAAATTACGCAGATGTCCGAAGGTACAAAATCACGTGGCGTGTCTCATATATGGTTTCATGCACCTGGCAACTGGCAGTGCAGTAATTGTAACATTTGACTTGATGATATACGCCCATAGTAACATTTTGTCAACATTCTATTTGTCAACGGCAAACAACTGACACGATGACGTCTATCATCAGACGCGTAGCCAGGCATCATTCATGCTCAGGCACAAATTATTTTCCACCGAGCGTAGAGAGAATCAGCTAGGGGGGTCCTGAGGCATGCACACCCGGATTTGTTTGGAGATGCATAATCTGGTAAAGCATTTTTTCGCCTAGTTAAGAGATTTTTATATGGGAAACTAGGTTATTTTTATTTTGTCCAAATGATGTGCATGCTCATTGGAAATGATTCTGAAGTGCTGTCAAACCGTGTTTTTATTGAGAAATAAGGCAAGATATAAAAGCAACAGCAGACGACAATTGTTGTGAGTAGCGGTCTAAGGGTTAACAATAAATTTATTCATTTTTATTATACTGAATTTATTACATTATCACAGCCAAAATGGCTGTGATAATGTAATAAATTGAGTATAATAATTCTGCATACTTTTAATCATCAAATATATGCAGTCGTTAGTTCTATACGAAATAATGCATTTCGGGAAAAATAAATGATTACTCCCTCAGAGTATACTTTGCTAGAAAAGTGGGAAAAAGTTCAAAGTTGTCAAAGTCAAAAGGTCATGGTCATATTAAGGGCAGCATGCATGGATGTGTGGCATTTGTCCACAGGTATACTGTGTTAAAATATTTAAGTAATCCTTCAAGGGTTATAGAAGTTATATATAACCTAATTTTGAAACTCCGGTGAACTTCTTAATGTGCCGGACACACGGACGGACGGACAGACACACAGTCCAAACACTATATGCCTGTGGATCTACAGAGACCGGGGGCATACAAACGGAAAATATAAAATAAACAGCATATGAAAAAATTTAATTCATCATTGTAAGGGTTAATTTTTACGTTTTTCTTCCATAACTTTCTATGCATATTTCAGACTGTGTCTCCCTTTATCTGTCATTTGTCCATTGTATATATTTATTTATTTAGTGGTGTTTAACGGCCTGTCAACAGCTGTGATAATCTTAGGCCGGGTTAACGGGGTCCAATCCCATATTTCACCTACCGGTATATGGATGCCAAGGGGTAAATAACAAAATGAGAACTGAATATTTATAGAAGAAGAAATATATTCAGCCCTGAATTAGAATAACCTGATCTGGTGCCAGGTCCTCACTACAACAGAATCACTTAGCCACACTCCCTAAAAGTAATAGGATTAGTGCTCAGCAATCATACTGCTTTTCATGGGTATAATTGGATTTAACTCTCAATTAAGTAACAAGAAAGCCAAACATAAAATGTACGGTACCTGAGGGCCAAACTAGGGATATTGGGATTCCGGCAAGGGTGAATCCCCATCGTTAAATTTAGGAAATTTAATGATGGGATTCATCCTTGCCGGAATCCCAATATTTTACCCTTCACATTCTCCCAACCAACTGCCCAAAACATTGTATACAGTATTAACCCTAAATATTCGGACATAATTTGCTTTGGAAAACCCCTATTAAATAGGGGTTTCCCAAAACAAGTAATATCCAAATACATTGTTATTGTGATTAGACCACTACTTTCCACACAAACCCTAAATATTGGCATGCTCACTTTTGTGGAGAAACCCTATATTTGTATGTTTCCCCAATTAACCCTTAGACCGCTACTCACAACAATTGTCGTCTGCTGTTGCTTTTATATCTTGCCTTATTTCTCTATAAAAACATGGTTTGACAGTAATGGAAATGATTCTGAAGTGCTGTCAAAGCATGTTGTAAATTATTCAAAGCATGTTTTTGATGATAAAAATGGAAAATAGAAAATAAACAGCAGACAACAACAAAAATAAGATAGCGGTCTAAGGGTTAAATGGTGTCCACATATGTAAGGTTGTTTCGGTACATACCCAAAATCATCTTCTATCGGTGAAAACAGTCCGCTTCCACCACACTCCATTATTATTAAACTGAGATGTTATTTCACATAACAATCGGACACAGCTATTTTAATTATTCCTCATTCAATGATTTTATTATTGTAAGCGAGAATATATTATCCTTTCTAAAGAGTCCTGATCATCACTAAATAACATAGAACTTCCAATTTTTAGCCTCGGTACCATAAACCCAGGAGACAAAAAGCTTTTGAGGACAGTGTCATAAAACAATAACACATGAAATAATTTTATCACTTGAGTTTTGAAATCCTACATAACCGAGATAACAGCTACAGCAGGAAAACACGAGCAAGTGACACTTTATGAAAAACACCCGGAGCACAGAATACGATTTCACCGTTTCATAAGGTATTTCACACAAATCTATGTTGTCAGTCGATTAATTATGAACAATAACCAGCTAAACGACATCAGTCCGATGAATATGATTGGCACACATAAGAATACCTATCAATGTCCATTCACTTTCAGACTGTGTTTTTGTTGGATCAAACAAATCACACTTCAAACTCCTTTATTTGTTCCATATGGTCATTGATCAACACCATGGTCCACCCAGTACATATCAGCTGATTCTCTGAATGATTTTATTCACTAAATTTCCAACAAAGACCAAGAACTACCTGATCCCAGTAAACCACACAAAAACAAAGAAATATATTCCCTAGGCTGGGTATGCAACCAACCTGAAAATCTCATAAAATCAGAAAGCCATTATGGCATAGCTCTGCCTATTGAACAAGACTTTATAGATTTTAAATAGGCCAGCTCATGAAAATGCAGGTCATATCACAAAGCAACATTTTCCCCCAATCTCAAAACAAATTTTCGAAGATCTATCATATTTTCTTAAATCATATCAGAAGTTGGCAAAAAAAAAACTAAGACCAGATGCAGATTATTTTTTTTTTGCCAACCTTTGAAATTATTCACTGAAAGTACGGTTGATTTGCAAATTCGATATTAGTAAACTTTTCATACTCGATAGATTCAAATTTCTCACGGACAATGCTAAATCATAGGTAAATAATCGGGTCATACGAAAACAGGACATGATCCAGACATTTTGCCATCAGAGCCTCTGATCTCCCTCAGCTCGCATACCAAAGAATAATGTTGACACTGTTCGCAAACAAGTTGACCATGTTCGTTGGATATTCAACCATATTTGACCTAGAAATGATTCAAAACAGAAAGCTGTAGCACTTCAGATACAGGTAGCACTGCAAATGAAAATGTTCAAAATATGTTTTTCATTTACTTGGCAAACTAATTTTAAAATCCCATTAAGGCTAATGATTTTGATGAGGATTTGTAAAAATTTACGACCATATTGATTTGATGGGAACATGAAAACATGCCGGTCCCATTAAACGGATTTGTAAAAGAGGATGTATATCATTGGGGCGTCCACCAAATTGATTCTCTTTGTGAATTGAGGGTGCAATACATGGACCAAGGAACATAGAGATCTACAGAGCTCCAGATAAGTTTTGTATCTAAAGAGTATTATACCCTCAGATTTCAAATTCAATGCGTATTTTACTTTTACAACTTTATTATTGCTTTTCTTCCTTATTAAATAGGGAACAAATGATAGAAATTAAAACAAATTTAAAATTCACTTATTTGAGCTGCTTTTTGCAGCTAAGGAACTTTTCAACTTTTTAATTACAGTATTTTCACTACTCAATTTGAAAATCAATGCGTAAATGCGTATTTTCAAATTGATGCGAGTATTTTGTACTCCCACTTTTGATAATCAATGCGTATTCTGATAAAATAAGTGAGCAAAATACGCCAATATGCACCTTATCTAGAACCCTGGAGATACACTAATAGTTTGACAATTGGTCATACAAACCATTTCTATTGCAGCTCTCAGTTTGCTGTGAAATAGATGACCATCTATGGGAATTATATTTACCATAATTTAAACATTTAAAACCAACAAATGAATATCTGAGACATCATCTGACACACAATGCCTTTAACCCTTTTCATGCTGCAGATACGCCATTATGTTGGGGAAAATCCTAAATCTAAATATTTTCCTTATATGCGCTCAGAAGTATATGTCGTGACCACCATTTGAACCGTCTCGTCGAGACGGTTCAAATGAGTGGTCACAACATATACTTTCATTGAGAAATAACAAAAATAAAATATTTAATAAATTTCATACCCGCAATGGTGTATTCCGAAAGGAAGGGGTTAAAAGGCAGGAACCGAATATTGGCGACAGTTCATGATTCCTTAACAAAACACATGGTTTAGAAGTTTAAGGATGCAATGTGATGAAATGATTCTAATAAATGCCCACTCCCAGATTTGTCAGTGAGTGCATTTGTCACCAAGTTGATCAATTATGACATTTGTGGCCAGTCCAGCTCCTGATCTGTAACTGTGTTTGAGAAAATATATATGGCCTGAGATCGATGGATTGAAGACATTAGGTCTCTGATATTTGTGGCCAGTCCAACTCCTGATCTGTGAATGTGATTGGAGAAATGAGACCTAAGATGTGTGGCCAGTCTAGCTCCTGATCTGCGAATGTGATTGGAGAAATGAGACCTAAGATGTGTGGCCAGTCTAGCTCCTGATCTGTGAATGTTATTGGAGAAATGCGGCCTAAGATGTGAGGCCAATCTAGCTCCTGATCTGTGAATGTGATTGGAGAAATGAGGCCTATGTTAAGGTGTGGCCAGTCTAGCTCCTGATCTGTGAATGTGATTGAAGAAATGAAGTTTGTGAAATTTGTGGCCAGTCTAGCTCCTGATCTGTGAATGTGATTGGAGAAATGAGGCTCATGATATTTGTGGCCAGCCTAGACCCTGATATGTGAATGTGATTGGAGAAATGAGGTTTACATATTATGACATTTGTGGCCAGTCTAGTTCCTGATATGTGACTAACTGGAGAACTAAGGCTTACAGTGTGGCCATATCATTATCTCCATGTGCATTCTTCATTCTTTAACCCTTACAGTGCTGAATTAAAATTTGTCGTCTGTTGTTTATTTTTTATTTTCCATTTTTCTTTCTTATCAAAAACATGGTGTGACAGCACTTTAGAATAATTTCCATTAAAATGCTGCCAAACATGTTTTTATTTAGAGAAAATACAAAATAAGTTACAACAGCAGACAACTGTTTTCGGTTCCCGCCTTCTAAGGGTTAAATTCTCCTGATTTACAAAGGTCTAGTTGTAAATGTAATGAATTACTACATGGCACAAAATGGAATGTACATAAATTAACTACAGCCAATAGTTGGTCAAATATGCCTGTAACATTTCTATAACTATACATAACAGCAATAAATTCCACTTCTCAGGAGGATAATAGACACAGAAATGGAGGCGGTTATAGATTTAGCAATTATTCTCCAATAAAATGTGGCATTATCAAACATAATTGATTCAACACACAGGTAAACACTGAACTCATTATTTTCAACTTGCCTAGACCCACAGGTGGAAGACTTGGACCTAGGACCCAGTAAATGTCCCATTCAAAACCTAGAAAATGTGTTCAAAGAACACGGATGCCCCACCTACCGCTTTGATAGTAAACAGGTCTGTAGCTATTACGGTAACAGTTTTATGAGTTACAAGGCTGGTAACGGACGGAAGGACAAAAGAACGGACAGGACGGATGGACAGGATTGACGGACAAGGGTAACACTAAATGCCCCCTCCACTATCGTGGTGGGGCATAAAAAGTTAATCAACCCACCCATTTCTATACTATATGGGCCAGAATTCAGTATTTGGCCTAATAGGGGGACATTTAAGAGATTTTTTTTGGATTTTGTGCTTTGTTAGAAAAACTACAACGTGGCATAGTCCAAGCCACTAGGGTTTGGACAATTGCAGTTGTTTGCAGAATATACATGCCTTTGACTACGGAGAGATAGAAATGTGCTGAATCTCGTGTATGTAACATTGACAAAGAGGTAATATGTATTTGGTGATCCTATGTTGCTTTCAAATGGGATCTTAGTTTCTTTGTTGTGTAAAGACGTGTTTTACTGTGCACTAAACAATCACCTTTACCAGAAAATGCATTGATATTGGTTGATGAAAAAATGGCTACAATATATTTTTCTTGTCAAATGTTACATACACATATTCCATGCTCATTTTAAAACTGTTAGAAATGAGATTATACTATATGTTTATGGCTAACAAACCTATTGGACCTTATTTGTTGTAGAGGCATTATTTTAAATCATGCCTTACCTTGAGAAGTATATTGTGACATTCGATCGAAGTCGCGTATGTAACATTGACAAATATGCCAAGCAATACTTTTTTTGTAGAGACTGGATGCTTATTACTATGTGGCAACTGGAATTTCTTCTTGTAAGACAATAAACTGTATAAAGATAAGATGATTGTTAACAGTTTACACAGAAACTGTTTTGATTAATGTGTAATAAATAAATAGATTGCAATATGTTATTCTTGTAAATGTTACATGCACATTTTTCAGCTTTATTTATTTATGTTAGTAATAAGTTTACATGAGCAGATTAGAGTTTGCAACCATCCCATTATCACCAAATTTTGTTTAAATCCACAATTTGATCATTTAAAATACCCTGAATACTCTATTGCAACACCTTTAAGGTACTGTAACATGTTTTCGTCAATGTTACGTACATATCATATACCTTCCTTTATTTATACAGCAAATAGCACTACATGAGCTATTTAAACTTATAATAAACATACAGGGACAGGATTTATTTTATAAACTTTTTATAAATTAATTATTATCATGAACGGACTATTTCAACATTTGAGGCAATTGATGTATGTAACAATTTTGTCAATTTTGTCAATGTTACATACACATTATTGAAATTCCTTTACATATTTTGTAAATAAGATTATAAAAGATGTTTGGTTTGTAACAAATCTATTAGGAGCAGCTTTATGTTAAATGCATTGATTTTGCTTATATATTGCCATGACCAGTCCGTTAAAACACTTTGATCTGATTTACAGCAGTATGTAACATTTTGACATGAAAAACATGAAAAACTATGCTTCCTATCATTTTTTTTCTAACTGTCCATATCCTCTATGTTTTGGTGCCAAAAGTGAGAATATGCTGATTTCTAACAAATGTAGTAAAATAAACCTGGCTGTTGATTGTTGTTTTCTATGTTTATATGAAGCAACTTCTGCGTATGTAACAGTTTGTTCACAAGAAATATTATAAATATTAAATACACTTTTACCATTTTTGTTTCTTTTAAGATAAAACAAAAATCTTACTTGCATCTTAAGACTCACCGCCAGATGGTTCAATATGTCAGTAAAGAAATTAATCAGGTTCCATATTGTAAGCTACTGGACTGGTTATACGTATGTAACAGGGTTTGACAAGAAAATGTTACATACACACACTAATTTTGGTTATATTTTTTTCAATGGTTATACTTCCAATGGATAAATAATTTTTGTATTGAAATATAGTTAGACTGCTCACAGAAACGTACGATCTCTTTCGACGCAATGAAAAGGGCAAGATCAATATGAAATACTTGCACATACTAGGACATGTTAAAAATGTCCCCCTTTTTCACCTAAAAAGTGTGAGATACATACATATTGAAGAACTGTACAGCTTGTTCAATCAACTTCAACTAGAAATGTGGCCTGTCGGCACACGAATACCCCCACTGGCAGCCAAAGAAAACGAGGCATTTTTGATTATAAGCCATTTAGCCGAGCGTTAAGGTTTCAAACGCATCAAGTCTGTGACCTTGACCCTGGGCATAGTGTGATAATCCATGCATCGGTGTAGAAGATATAGAGCGGAAGGGAATTTCAATAGGTTTGACCTTTGACCTTCAACTATGACCTTGACCTTGGACGTAGGTGCGTGGTTATTGATCGCGACACACCTTCTCATCCTGAGAAACATTTGTGCCAAGGCATTTGTAATCCATGCATCGTGTAGAAGATATAGACGGAAGGGAATTTCAATAGGTTTGACCTTTGACCTTCAACTGTGACCTTGACCTTGGACGTAGGTGCGTGGTTATTGATTGCGACACACATTCTCATCATGAGAAACATTTGTGCCAAGCCATTTAGATAATCCATGCATCGGTGTAGAACATATAGAGCGGAAGGGAATTTCAATAGGTTTGACCTTTGACCTTCAACTGTGACCTTGGACGTAGGTGCGTGGTTAGCAATTTGATAATCCATGCATCGTGTAGAAGATAAAGAGCGGAAGGGAATTGGTCAATAGGTTTTGACCTTTGGACCTTCAACGTGACCTTTGCCTTGGACGTAGGTGCGTGTATTGAATCGGGCACACACCTTCTCAATTTCAATGAGAATCTTTTGGTTTGCCAAGCCATTTATAATCCATTTGCATCCGATGTAGAAGATATTAGGGAGCGGAAGGGAATTTCATAAATTGACCTTTGGACATTCAACCAGTGACCTTGACCTTGGACGTAGGTGCCGTGGTTATTGATCGCGACACACCTTCTCATCATGAGAAACATTTGTGCCAAGCCATTTGATAATCCATGCATCGATGTAGAAGATATAGAGCGGAAGGGAATTTCAATAGATTTGACCTTTGACCTTCAACAGTGACCTTGACCTTGGACAATGGTGCGTGGTTATTGATCGCGACACACCTTCTCATCTGAGAAACATTTGTGCCAAGCCATTTGATAATCCATGCTTCGGTGTAGAAGATATAGAGCGGAAGGGAATTTCAATAGTTTGACCAGTTTGACCTTCAACTGTGACCTTGACCTTGGACGTAGGTGCGTGGTTATTGATCGCGACACACCTTCTCATCATGAGAAACATTTGTGCCAAGCCATTTCATAATCCATGCATCGGTGTAGAAGATATAGAGCGGAAGGGAATTTCGATAGGTTTGACCTTTGACCTTCAACTGTGACCTTGACCTTGGACGTAGGTGCGTGGTTATTGATCGCAACACACCTTCTCATCATGAGAAACATTTGTGCCAAGCCATTTGATAATCCATGCATGGGTGTAGAAGATATAGAGCGGAAGGGAATTTCCGACAGACCGACCGACCGACCGACCGACAAGCTGACTCCTATATACCCCCTGAAACTTTGTTTGTGGGGGTATAATGAATACCGGTATGTTCAACAATTTTGCAAAAACCAGGAACCCACTTTTCCGACGTTTCGGCACATTAGGCCTTTCTGACAGAATTATTTTTTTAATAGTTTCTACTGAATGCTAAGTGGCATTCATTTTAGATTTCACAATATTTATGTTTATTCATAAAGTCATGACGTCATGAATATAGAGAATAGTAGGTTAGTGCCGTGAATGGGAAAAAATATCTGGCAAGGCTCAGGAAACGGGATGGGCGAGGCTCTGCCGAGCCCATCGCGTTTCTGTGCCGCGCTAGATATTTTTTCCCATTCACGGCACTAACCTACTATTCTATTTATCCCGTCAATACCCTCACATGGCTGTAAAATGCAAAAATAGTATTGACTGGATATCAAAAATGTTTCACGGCACATACGCACTGTGTTGACGGGATAAAAACATAAACATTGTCCGTGACTCGTTTCATAAATTATACCATATCAAATGGGAACTCATTTGAGATCCTCTATTGAATATCTGAAATATGATCTGAGACACTGTGCCTTTAAAGTCTTTGATATTCACACGCAGCGCTCCAGATAAGGTGCGTATTGGCGTATTTTATGCAATTATTTTAGCTGATTACGCATTGGTTATCAAAAGTGGGAGTACAAAATACGCACAGCAATGTGAAAATACGCTTTGATTTTCAAATTGAAATAAATACTCAACCGTCATAAAGTCAAAATTCACTTAGTTGAGCTGCAATTTTTGAATCTCAAATAAGTGAATGCTTAAATTTGTTATATATTTTTTGTATATAATTTGTTCCCTATTTAGTAAAGAAGAAAATCAAAAATCCATTTGTAAAAGTAAAATACGCAATCATTTTGAAATCAGGGTGTATAGTACACTTTAGACACAAAGCTTATCTGGAGCACTGCACACTGTCCAGATAATTAGTCAATACCAGTAATTGAAAGCTATGGTATGTTCATTAATAATTAACCCTTACACCGCTGTCTTAATTTTCTGTTGTCTGCTGTTTATTTTCCATTTTTATCATCAAAACCATGCTTTGACAGCACTTTAGAATAATTTACAACATGCTTCAGAATCATTTCCATTGGAAATGATTCTGAAGTGCTGTTAAACCATGTTTTTTATTCAGAAATAAGGCTAGATATAAAGCAAAGCAGACGACAATTGTTGTGTGTAGCGGTCTAAGGGTTAAGAAACGGGCAGGTACCGACATTTCGCTGAAACAATATACAATTGACTTTTCTTTTCTTTGTATAACTGCGGTTATAAATATAGCAAGTCATAATATCAGTTTCATTTGTATTACTTGCAGGGAAACAAATTTGGTTTGTTGTCGTCTGCTGTTGATTCACGCCTTTTCTTCTCAATGAAAAACATCAATCGTGTTCGACAGCACTTTAGAAATGGAAATGATTCTAAAGTGCTGTCAAACCATGGTTTTATTGAGAATGAAGGCAAAATATAAAACAACAGCAGACGATAATTTCCCGCAATTTGTAAGGGTTAATAATTAACCCTTGTAATGCAGAATTAAATTGTGTCGTCTGCTGTTTATTATTTATTTCCTTTTTTCTCTCATCAAAAACATGGTTGATAACACATTAGAATCATTTCCAATGGAAATGATTCTGAAGTGCTGTTAAACCATGTTTTTATTGAGAAAGAAGCCAAACTATGAAACAACAGGAGACGACAATTTTCGGTTCACGCTTTCTAAGAGTTAAGAAACATTGAAACGATATCCCTATGCCATCAACCTTCATTTTCTTTGAAAAATATGGTTATAAATATTGCAAGTCATAATATTGTTTTCATTTATATTAATTGCAGGGAAAACAAAAATTGTCGTCTGCTGTTGATTCACAGTTCGCCTGTTTTCTCAATAAAAAACCAAGTTTGGCAGCACTCAAGAATCATTTCCAAAGTGCTGTCAAACTATGTCTTTCTTGATAAATATGGAAATTAAAGTATTAAAGGTACATGCCCACTCGGCACAAACTATTCTTTATCGGAATTAAATATATGTATATGTCACTATTCAACCAGTTAAAAAAATTACGAGTGCCCGCTATACAGGTATAACCATTTTGTAATATTTATTTTACTGATAGTGACGCGCGGTGGTATCAGGCTATTTTCATATGCAAATGAGACATGATATTTTTTAATTATTTATACTAATTTAATGCGTCACATGAAAAAAATAATATTTTCGACAGATTATAAAGTATGACAATTGCACATCAAAAAATAAATACAGAGAATAAATAGTAATTATAAGAATGTCAGCAGTGGCGGATCCAGGATTTGACCAAGGGGGGGTTGGGGGGGGGGGGTTGGGGGGGGGGGGGCCCACATGGAACTTGAACGAGGTATGCTCGTTCGTCGACTGAGCGGTGCGAGGGTGTTGGCTAGGGGGGTCCGGGGGCATGTCCCACGTACGTACGGACGCCGGTAACACTATATGACCCCCTCACCATTCGGTGGGGATGACATAATAAGCCATTTACCCAGCGTTAAGGTTTCAAACGCACCAAGTCTGTGACCTTGACCCTGGGCTTAGCGGGGGCGGGACGAATGTGGATTTGTCACAGGGCGGTAAAGGACCATTGGAGCAATGCGTGTGTGCAATGTGAAGCAGATCCGAGCAAGGAAACAGAAATTATAAGCCATTTACCCAGCGTTATGGTTTCAAACGCACCAAGTCTGTGACCTTGACCCTGGGCTAAGCGGGGGCGGGACGAATGGATTTGTCACAGGGTGGTAGAGGACCATTGGAGCAATGCGTGTGTGAAATTTCAAGCAGATCCGAGCAAGGAAACAGAAATTACTAGAAATGTGGCCTGTCACAGGGCGGTAGAGGACCATTGGAGCAATGTGTGTGTGCAATGTGAAGCAGATCCGAGCAAGGAAACAGAAATTATAAGCCATTTACCCAGCGTTAAGGTTTCGGGACGTACGTATCTGGATTTCTGAAGGGGGGGAGCCCCCCCCCTGGAATTTCTGAAGGGGGGAGCCCCCCCCCCCCCCCCCCCCTGAATCCGCCACTGGTCAGAGCCTGAAAATAGCAGCTTTTACCAGTAACAAGGAAAAAAGTGAAAGGTCCGAGGAATATTTTAGAAGGTCCGAGAGGACAATCACTAGACAAACATGGAAATATTTGTCTGTTTCGTACTAAATGGCACACCATGGGTAAATACTCCAATGTGTCACCAAAAATTATCTTGCAATACAATAATCAGAATGATGATCGCAATTTCAATTTTATCACATGTCCGGCGAACTTTTTGCTTTTAAAATACAAAGGTCCGACATTAAACTTTGCAGGTCCAGGACCTCGGACCAGTGCTATTTTCATGCCCTGAATGTCTGTTAACATTTTAAGGAAACACGGCTATCGCCCCTGATATCAGTGTCGAAATTTATGATTTCTCTGATATAAAGAACATTTTGTGCCTACTGAGTGGGCATGTAACTTTAACAGCAGACAACAAAATATAATCAAGCATTGAAATGGTAAATAACAAGAGTTGTCAGAAGACAACGAAGCTCGCCTGTTGGCAGCCTTCACTCAAACTTGGCACAGTTGCATAAAAACATGAATATTATATATTATTGACCTTGGGTTAAGGGGCATGCGGTGGACCTTGACATTGGGGTCAGAGGTGCAAGGTGGGTTGTGGGTTTGCTATAACATAATATAGCATATTAAGATGAATGCATTAATGAAATGCAAATGCGCTCCCTGAAAACAGAAGTAAAACAAAATTTAACCCAACGTTAAGTTTATGAATGCTTTAAAGTTGGTGATTTTCTACAGTATGATAGCTATTCACATGCGGAATGCATGTATGAATGTGCTAAGTTTGTGACCTTGGGGAAAAGGGTGGGGGGGGTGGGTCATGGATTTGCTGTAGCACAATAGAGGATCATCAGATGAATGCATGTATGAAATATCAAAGCGTTCCCTGTAAAGAAACAGAAGTTACACCACATTTACCCCAACGTTAAGTTTATGAACATGCTACGTTTGTGACATTGACCTTGGAGCAAGGGTTGGGTGGTGGGTTGTGGATTTGCTACAGCATGATAGAGGGTCATCTGAGGAATGCATGTATGAAATATCAAGGCGTTCCATGAAAGGAAACAGATGTTATAAGACATTTACCCCAACGTTAAGTTTATGAATGTGCTAAGTTTGTGACTTTGACCTTGGGGAAAGGGGTGTGGGGGGGGGGGGGGTCATGGATTTGCTATAGCACGATAGAGTATCATCAGATGAATGCATGTATGAAATATTCAGGTGATATTTCCCTGTAAAGAAACAGAAGTTATAAAAAGACATTTACTCCAACGTTCAGTTTATGATGTTGATCTTGGGGAAAGGGGTTGGGGGGGGGGGGGTCATGGATTTGCTGTAGCACAATAGAGGATCATCAGATGAATGCATGTATGAAATATCAAAGCGTTCCCTGCAAAGAAACAGAAGTTACACAACATTTATCCAAACGTTAAGTTTGTGAACATGCTAAGTTTGTGACCTTGACCTTGGAGCAAGGGTTGGGTGGTGGGTTGTGAATTTGCTACAGCATGATAGAGGGTCATCTGAGGAATGCATGTATGAACTATCAAGGCGTTCCATGAAAGGAAACAGATGTTATAAGACATTTACCCCAACGTTAAGTTTATGAATGTGCTAAGTTTGTGACCTTGACCTTGGGGTAAGGGGTGGGTCATGGATTTGCTATAGTACAATAGAGTATCATCAGATGAATGCATGTATGAAATATCAAGGCGTTCCATGAAAGGAAACAGATGTTATAAGACATTTACCCAAAGTTATTTTTAAGTTTATGAATGTGCTAAGTTTGTGACCTTGACCTTGGGGAAAGGGGTGGGTCATGGATTTGCTATACATGTAGTACGATAGAGTTTCATCAGATGAATGCATGTATGAAGGTATTCCCTGTAAATAAACAGAAGTTACACAACATTTACCCCAATGTTAAGTTTATGAATGTGCTAGGTTTGTGACCTTGACCTTGGGGTAAGGGTTGGGTGGTGAGTCGTGGATTTACTACAGCTTGATAGAGGGTCATCTGAGGAATGCATGTATGAAATATCAAGGCGTTCCATGACAGAAAACAGATGTTATAAGACATTTAAGTTTATGAATGTGCTAAGTTTGTGACCTTGACCTTGGGGAAAGGGGTGGGAGGTGGGTCATGGATTTGCTATAGTACGATAGAGTTTCATCAGATGAATGCATGTTTGAAATATGAAGGTATTCCCTTCCCTAAAATAAACAGAAGTTTACACAACATTTACCCCAACGTTAAGTTTATGAATGTGCTAAGTATGTGACCTTGACCTTGGGGTAAGGGATGGGCAGTGGGTCATGGATTTGCAACAGTACGATAGAGTATCATCAGATGAATCCATGTATGAAATATGAAGGCGTTCCCTGTAAATAAACAGAAGTCACACAACATTTACCCCAACGTTAAGTTTATGAACATGCTAAGTTTGTGACCTTGACCTTGGGGTAAGGGTTGGGTGGTGGATCGTGGATTTGCTACAGCATGATAGAGGGTCAGCAAATGAATGCATGTATAAAATATGAAGGCATTCCCTGTAAATAAACAGAAGTTTACATATCACACACCCCACGTTAGGTTTATGAACATGCTATGTTTGTGACCTTGACCTTGGGGTAAGGGTTGGGTGGTGGGTCGTTGATGTGCTACAGCATGATAGAGGGTCATCTGAGGAATGCATGTATGAAATATCAAGGTGTTCCATGAAAGGAAACAGATGTTATAAGAAATTTACCCCAACGTTAAGTATGATAAGTGCTAAGTTTGTGACCTTGACATTGGGGTAAGGGTTGGGTGGTGGGTCATGGATTTGCTACAGCATGATAGAGGGTCATCTGAGGAATGCATGTATGAAATAGCAGAAGCGTTCCATGAAAGGAAACAGATGTTATAAGAAATTTACCCCAACGTTAAGTTTATGAATGTGCTAAGTTTGTGACCTTGACCTTGGTGTAGGGGTTGGGTAGGTGGGTCATGGATTTGCTACAGCAGATGAGGGTCATCGAGGAATGCATGTATAAAAATATAACGTTGCATAAAAAAGGACAGGAATGTAAGAAATTTACCCCCAACTTTTAATTTAAATGTGCTATTTGTGACCTTGACCCTGGGTAAGGGTTCAAGGTGTCCATGGCAAAGGCTAAACAGCATGTTAAAGTCATGAAGGAAGCTGATGAAATATCAAGGCGTTTGATTGAAAGGAACGTATTTAAGAAATTTTACCCCATGGTTAACTGAATGTGCTAAGTTGTGACCTTGACCTTGTAAGGGTTGGGTGGTGGTCAGGATTTGCTACAACATGACAGTACTGAGGAATGCATGATGGGGTTAACAAGGTGTTCCAGAAAGGAGAAGTAAAAGAAACATTTTACCCAATTAAGTTTGTGGACGATGCTGACCCGACGCCGACGACGCTGGGGTTATGCCAAAAGCTTTTATGCACAGGCGAGCTAAAAATGGTGCTTGCTTACTTAACATTTTGGCTTTTGGCCATGACAATATAGATATCTGCTCCGGTAACTTGTCTCCCAAACAAGTCAAGTTTCTAAATTTCAAAGCTAATTTAAAATTAATTGAAACTTAACTATTTATAGAGATTTCAATAGTCTTCTATATTTGCTTACACGGCTTCTCAATATAGGCTTAATATTACAGCGACACAATGGTATCGGCTGTCGGTTTATTGAACTACTGTTTGGAAAGAAAAGTCTTTTGGTGCATTTTAATGACAGAAACATGCTTTGTTAGGTATTATAAATATGACAGGTAACAGCGCTCCAGATAAGTTTTGTATCTAAAGAGTATTATACCCCCATATTTCAAATTCAATGCGTGTTTTACTTTTACAAATGTATTGTTGATTTTCTTCCTTATTAAATAGGGAAGAAATGATAAAAAATAAAACAAATTAAAAAATTCACTTATTTGAGCTGCAAAAAACACACTGTTGCTTTTTGCAGCTCAACAAAGTAGATTTTCAACTTTATTACAGTATTTTCACTACTAAATTTGAAAATCAATGCATATTTTCACATTGCTGTGAGTATTTTGTACTCCCACTTTTGATGATCAATGCGTATTCTGCTAAAATAAGTGTGTAAAATACGCCAATACGCACCTTGTCTGGAGCCTGTGGTAATAAGTTGTTACCAAATGATTTTTTGTCACAAATGTATATCGTCTAGTAACATAAGGTCGTAAGTGCTATGCTAAATACCATCGATATAGTATCTACATGTGTATATTACATGTCCAGGTATTTGCATACTTTGAAATATTGATCATTAAAGGGATACAGCATCAAGATGCATGATCACATGCATGGTTACAACAACAACAACGTCGCCCACTCCAAAGTAAGTATTATTTGATATTTTCCTTAATATGCAACGGATTCTGATGAAATATGGCGCAGCAAACACATCTTTAAGAGCTGCATTTGGTGGTCCAAGGAGTTCGGCACAGACTTATGTCGTTTTTGCGAAGAATCAATTTCCGTGTCGGTTGGAAATTGATTCTTCGCAAAAACGACAGAAGTTTGGCCGAAAATACAAAGACCACCAAATGCAGCTTAACAAGATGCGTTTGATGCGCCATATTTCATCAAAATCCCTTACGTAATAAGGACAATATAAAAGAATACGTACTTTGAATCAGATGGATTCTGGAAGTTTCAATACTTTTCACATAGGGTACCTATGTATTGTAATCGCCTCGGACAGTTAGCCACGCCCCAGACCCCCCTCGATGCGATGGTCCGTAGTGATATTTTGGAGTAACCATAACAACAAAATGCACTGTGTTACTCAACGTTTAACTATCATACGCAACCGCTAATAATATTATGAAAAACTACTTGCACTGCGGTCATCGCTAAATTTAGTAACAGCTAAGCTATAGTTTTCGGCAGAGTTAACACCCCTCTGAATACTCTCCGAAACACGCGACGCGTTCAACACACAAACGATATCAAGTTTGACCTTCTGACAGTCTATTGTTAAACTCACCCGACACCTGTGCGAAACAAAACTCGCACGTGTGGGTCTAACTGATGTTAATCCTCATTCTATCGATGGATTTACAGCAGATTTTAGTGACATTCCCGAATTCGGCCTGATCGACATTTGTCTATGGTGGCCAATACACGCCAACATGAGTGTCAATTCTACGTTCAGGGAAAGGGGTAAATAAGTCAGTATTTAAAGTGATAAATTACAGTCAGGGAACAAATTAATGACAGTACATGTATACCGGTAACACATCCAGCGTAGATTAATACCCATATTAATGCAAGTACTGAAAATACGACAAAAAAAAATTCTAACAAGTTTGGGCTTCCATACATTGAAAATGTTGTCAGCGGTTTCCCCAATGACGTCATTTGTATGTTTTAATATACTCGATCCGGGGCCAACATATTCATTCACAAAACAGAAGTAAACATGGCGATGTACCGACAAGGCATTTTCAGACACGACACCGCTTCCGTGGTGGAATTCTTGTAAGTATATATTGCTCTTCAATCAGTTTTCAATATATCTATAATGATCAGAGATATGTGGAATCTGTATTTATACATGTACTTGAATTGATCATGTCTTGTATATGTGTTACCCTATCTGTCTGATATTGCTATGCATAATCTCTAATGTTGTTGAATGTTTTGGTACATACTGTAGCAGTGCATACTGTACTTGTGCCATATCAATAGTTTACCCCTTAACCATTAAAATGCTGAAAAAGAAAATTGCCGTCTGCTCATTTTGTATATTGTAATCTCTTTCAAAACCTGTTTTGGCAGCGCAGTAGAATCGTTTAAGTATGTTTTTGAGAAGAAAATATAAAAATATTTAAAACAGCAGACGACAATTGTCGTTTCCAGCGCTTTAAAGGTACATGCCCACTCAGTAAGCCCAAAATGTCATTTATAGGAATTAAATAAGTGTATAACTGTGTCACTATTCCACCAGTTATAAACGTTACAAGTGCCCGCTGAACAGATATAATAATTTAGTAATATTTATTTTACTGATGGTGACGTGCGGTGGTATCAGGCTATTTTCATATGCAAATGAGGCATGACATTTTTTAATTATTTATACTAAAGAAATGCGTCACCTGAAAAAATAATATTTTCGACAGATTTTAAAGTATGATCATTGCACATCATAAAATAAATACAGAGATTAAATAGTAATGTCCGTTAACATTTTAAGCATACACGGTTATCGCCCCTGATATCAGTGTGTAAATTTACGTCTGATATAAAATGTATAATAATGCCAATCAGTACGTGGGATAATGGCGCATGAATGTTTATTTTGCCAGGAAATGTCTCAGATGATGTCTCTGATGTAAAGAACATTTTGTACCTACTGATTGGGCATGTACAGAAGAAACTCTGAATACCGGACAGCCTCCGGTCCGGACAAAAAGTCCGGTTTAGAGAGGTTTCCGGTTTTTAGAGGTTTTTCACTATTCTTACGCTGACTGAACTGGGCCTACGCTGGTCACCTGATCAGTCTGCGTGGCCTATGTGCCGATAATACGGTGTGTAAATTGGTTTGTCACTAAACGTGTACTCCAATTAGCGAAGACTAATCGGCAATTTTCAATGACTATTTGACCTCATAATTACCTTACATATACCTGCCGTCGTCAATTACAGTCGCATCAATCGATTTAAGTCTTCAATGGAAAATAGCGGCATGTTTTTCGCTATTTAATTCAAGACCAAACACTGCCCGATTTGTAAATGTAAATATCGAGTATCCATCTTTGTTTTGACGAAAGTCGGGAGAAACAATTGTTTTCATTGGTCGGTTTTCCAATATCACGCGTCGATCAAATGCTCGGAAATATTTGTAGGTTGTAAGACACAAAATTGCAATGAGTACGCACTACGCAACCAGTACAAACCCAGTACAAAATATTGTTGGTCATTAAATGACAACAAACGGCGTAACATCCTTTTAAAAATAAACAGCCCCGACCATGTGACTTGACTTGTGAACCGTGTCAAATGCGTAACGTCTCTCTTATCACACCTGTCTGACAGGAAATCCAACACGACGTTTGTGTGAAATTTATCCCCTGCCGCGGGCGCTTGCTGATTTTAGCAATTCTGATCCGTCCGGTATTCAGAGGTAAAATTATGCTGAAGTCTTCTTTCTTTTTTGGAAAATCGTCCGGTTTCCGGAATTCAGAGGATCCGGTATTCAGAGGTTTTTAGTACATGAATAAAGAAGGAATTAAATCGGGACTGAATATTCCGGTATTTAGAGGGTCCGATTTCGGGTTTCTACTGTACCTTTAAGGGTTAATGAAACTGCAACACCAACAATCAATCAATCAATCTAGTTTAATCTTGTAGTACCCTATGTTCAGTACTTTCAGTACTTTGATTGTTGTTGTTGTTGTTGTTAGTACCACGTGATCATACACCTTGAGCATGGAGAGGTCAGATAATAATTAAAGCGAGTGAGCAATAAAAACTTTAATGGAAATCTTACGGATGGACTGATGGAAGTATGAAAGCTGTGTACCCATCTACATATTTGGTATGCTGGCTGTGGAGGTATAATAATTACTGACAAATTGCCATAGATAATTTCTGATGAAACTACATAATAATAATTATAAAAGTTATTGTTCACATATTGGACTTTTAAGGAATTAAATGCGAGGGAGCACTAGCGACTGCAGCATTTAATTGCTTAAAAGTCCAATATGTGAACAATACCATATTTATAGTTCAGCCAAATTTTACTATGCCTCTCCCATCCGAGGATTGAATTTCTCTTTGTTGTCGAACAATTAATGATTAAATCTGGTAATATGTAACTTATTGGGGTTAGGCTACAAAAAAATAATGTTTAGATTCTCATCCCCGCCCGCCCCTAATAAAACGGCCCGCCCAAGGGTATTTTATTTAAAAAAAAATAAAAAAATATTTAAATTAAAAAACATTTGGTAAAATTTACGAGAATGATGCGGCCTGCGCATTATACCGCTCCCACAGCTTTTTATCTGAGTGCTTTACGTAGCGCAATACAGCAACCCCGGAACCCATCCCCTCCAGATGCAGCCTATGCTCAATAAATGTAAATCCAATAATTGTTTACAAGAAAATATTCTTAATGTGAAATTTACATAATTTTGCACTTACAAACATTTTAGTCATACAAAGTTTAATGAAACGGCCCCCAGGTACATCTTTGGCATTCTTGTATGTGAGGATTTAATCTAGTTATACTCCTTGAATGAGTAATATGATTATTCATAATCTTATTACTTTTAGTGGAAGGGGCCAAGTGACTTTGGTGTGGTATGGACCTGGCACCAGGGGCCGATTTCACCAACATTGCAAAGTATACTTTTGTAGCAAAGTATACTTTGAGGGAGAAATTTTCAATTTTATGATAAATTTATTAATTTTTATTATACTGAATTTATTACATTATCACAGCCATTTTGGCTGTGATAATGTAATAAATTCAGTATAATAATTCTGCATACTTTTAATCATCAAATATATGCAGTCGTTAGTTCTATATAAAATAATTTGCATTTCGTGAAAAATAAATGATTACTCCCTCAAAGTATACTTTGCTAGAAAAGTATACTTTGCAATTTTGATGAAATCGGCTACAGGTCAGGCTATGTATTTCGATGGAAATATTCCGTTCTGATTTTGGAATTTTCTCCCCAATGCAGCAGGTTACTGTATTATGCGTTGGCCCGACTTTAAATGACCTTAGCTGTTGATAGGCCGTTAAATACCAATACATCAAATCAAATGAAATCGCTGGTTTTGAACGAGTCTTCGCTATATGATCGTGCCACCAGTTAGCAGTATCAATACTTCCTCCATGTCAGAGAACGAACCTCCTGGTCAGGATTAACGACTATCGCTGGTTTCACTCATTAATCCTTATCTCACTCCCATCGTCATTAACTGAACATATAGGAGACACCCATGTGATTTTCTACCTTCGGACATCTGCGTTATTTCATTAAAGACGTTACAATATTTTCGGTAAATGGCTTCCAAAAAAGACAAAATGTTCAGAGTCTTGCGAAGTTTGTTAACGTATTTAATGACATTACACAGATGTCCGAAGGTACAAAATCACATGGCGTGTCTCGTATGTGGGTGTAACTGTGCCCTCTGATTTCAAATTAAATTATGTGTATTTTATGTTTACAAATTTATGGATTATTGATTTTCTTCATTATTAAATAGGGAACAAATGATCAAAACAAATTGAAACATTCACTTATTTGAGTGTATTATTACTTATTCACTTATTTATACCGTAATACCATTGAACATTTACTTACTTGAGCTGCAAAAAACAAACGGCTTTTTGCAGCTCAACTAAGTACATTTTCAACTTTATTACAGTATTTCCACTACTCAATTGGAAAATCAATGCGTATTTTCACATTGATGCGAGTATTTTGTACTCCCACTGTTGATAATCAATGCGTATTCAGGTAAAATAAGCTCTGTCACTGGGGCTTATGGGTTTTGTGACCCGTGTGGATCCGGAGGTCAGTGTGTGTATCCACACAGTCTGATCATGATCTACACTGTGCCATGCCATCATGCAGACAACAAGCAATATAGATTGTCATCAGGCTACGGAAATGTGCTATATATTTATTTGATCATGAGCTACAAAACTTTGTTTTCCTATATAAGAACACTTGTTAACCCATTACATGCAATACACCTGTACGGGTATGTATTTTTTTTTAAATATTTTATTTTTATTTTCGTCATTTCTCAATGAAAGTATATGTTGTGACCATTCATTTGAACCGTCTCGATGAGACGGTTCAAATGATGGTCGCGACATATACTTCTAAGCACATTTAAAGAAAATATTTTCCCCAATCAAAATCCTTAGCATGAAAAAATATTTTCCTAAGTCACCTGACTTCGAGTAAATGTGTGTAGACTGTATTTGCAAAGTGTAGATCATGATGAGCCAGCTCGTATCGAGCCGTCTCATCAGGATCTGCACTGTTTGGGAATATAATCTGATTCTTGACAAAAACACCCCTTTTCTGATTAATGGAATTGTTAAAAAATCTACATGCCAGATAAAGAATCAATACTTTTCACCGATATCCGTACATAAGTATCAGATTTTCTATAGGAAATCCGATATTTATATACCTATGTATATGGTGAAAATAGAAACAACCCAGTGGTCCTAGTATTGTCATATATCTTCAATTAAACCACTTTACATAGGGCCATGATGGAAACATGTTTTTATTTTTTACAGTATTTTTTCAAAATATCCTGATATGCCCTTTAAGACCACATTCTGATATCAGAATGTGGTCTTAAAGGGGCATATCATGATTTTTTTATATAATATATAGAATCTGATATAACGCATGCCATACGACATAGAGAACATTTTTTCTCTCTCCGTACTGCGTAGGTAGGTAAACTAATACTAAATGTTTTATTGTCAATAAAATTGTAGCAACTATCTTTGAAGCGTAATTCCCTGTCAATCCCGCTGTGCTATCTGTCTGTGGTCATCGACCAGTGCGATTGATTCAAGTACGGAACGGTGGTGTGTATAGCTTTTGTGTCCTTGGTATCAGACATGCATGAACGTACATATATTGGAATGTCCTTCGAACTAGATAATGTGATCTGTCTACTCACTTAAGGCCCCTATAGGTGATTTGAGAAACTCTTACAAAAAAACTTCCAACCAAAAAAAAACAAGAAAATGTGGCCTGTCGGCACACAAATTTGTGCACAAATCCTTCAAGGGATATAGAAGGTATGACAGATACTGCTGCAAATGTTTAATGTGTGAACAATTTCAAAGTTAGATATCAGTTTCATGTCTCAGCTAAATGATTGGTGGGATACATATATAGATATGCTTTTGGATGCATCAATTTTATACCCAGTACATGAGATACACATTTTCGACAAAAACTTAACCCTTTAACTAAGGAACGGAATGACTGATATGTTAATTTTGCAACCATCAATCATCGAAAACATCAGACTATTCCATTTAAAAAGGGGGTAGTTCACATAAGAAAATTACTTTCAAACGTGCAGATCGGATGAGACGGTAGTTCAGCCGGCTCATGGATTTCGCATGATACGATAAAGCGGCCTTTCGGGTTTCCAGGGTTAACATAATTCTCTTAAGACCGCTACACACAACAATTGTCGTCCGCTGTATCTTGCCTTATTTCTCAATGAAAACATGTTTGACAGCACTTCGGAAATCCATTTCCAATGGAAATGATTCCAAAGTGCTGTCAAAGCATGTTGTTAATTATTCTAAAGTGCTGTCAAAGCATGTTTTTGATGATAAAATGGAATGGAAAATGAATAATTTATGACTAATAAAAATTAAACTCAGCCCTTTTGCATGGAATAGCTCGAGGTTTCCAGAAGACAGTAGCGGGCTAATTACGATGGGTGTTCCATGAAAAAACAAATGCATTCTGTGTATTATTTGTACGGAGTTTGACATTACAGGTTTTCTCTCACAGCGTTAAACTCGTGCAAATAACTTGCAAGAGTGCAATAATTGTGTTACCAACACTCATTGAAGGCCGTCTCGTGACGGTTGAATTAGTCATACCAAGTATATATTTTGACGAGAAAAAATTATGCAGATATCAATGTGTTCCTACCCCACTATAGGGGTTTTCAGCATGGAAATGGTTAACTTCTTTACATATCGTGGCGCAGGGCTTCAGAATAAGGGATGTAATTTGAGTATTTTCACTCCATCATAGCATTATTGGGTATACAAAATTTTATTGTAAAAATAAAATTCACACTTATCAACAGAGCAATTATTGAATGGTTGCTTCAAAAGGTGTCTTGGCATTTCATTACAATTGTTATTGTTTTTGTACTAGTATTCTGATTTCGGTACAATTTTAATTGGGTGTGAAGCAAATACGCAGCTTATCTGGATCTGAGTGGTGGGGGGGGGGGGGGGGGGGGGGGGGGGGTGAGGCGTTAAAATTACAGTCGAACTTCGGTAAACAGAACACAGAGACAAGTTAGTTAGTTGTGCTTAATTTTGATATATTTCATTTCTATTTATCTCTGATGATAACATCTGTTCATGATCGCAAAACACACACACATGTCTTGACATAGTTATATGTATGTTTCAGAGGAGTGGATGCCCAGAGGGTGTCCAGTTTAGAGAGGTTCCACTGTATTTCAAACTCAATTCAGCGTGAACCTAAAACTTGAACCAACATTAATACTCAAAGTCTACAGATTTACATATGTTACTGTGACTGGAGAAATGGCGCTTATGGGTTTTCTGACCAGCTGCAGTGTAGCCCCTGATGAAATAGCACGCTCCTAAAGCCTGATAGCAATCTGTATTGCTTGTTAGAAGTATGACATGTGTTTCATTGTTGAAATGGCGAACAGAGCAGATCATGATCAGACTGTGCTTAAGCACAGGCTGATCTGGATCTACACTGATTGCAGAACCCATAAATAAGCCCCGCTTCTCCAGTGACAGCAGAGCTCCAGATAAGGTGCGTATTGGCGTATTTTACGCACTTATCTTAGCAGAATACGCATTGATGATCAAAGTGGGAGAACTAAATACTCACAGGAATGTGAAAATACGCATTGATTTTTAAATTGTGTAGTGAAGATACTGTAATAAAGTTGAAATTTACTTAGTTGAGCTGCAAAAAGCAAACAATGTATGCGAATAAGTACATTTTTAAACTTGTTTTATTTTTGTTTATCATTTGTTCCCTTAGTATTTAAAGTAAAATACGCATTGAATTTGAAACCTAGGGGTATAATACTCTTGAGACACAAAACTTATCTGGAGCTCTGGTCACAATCACAAATGTCATGGACACATGGAGGTTTTGTTTGATTGATACACAACGGTTTAACAATATTTTTAAAATGGATTTATAGGTCATGACATACACAATGCGGTATACAAGATGACCACACTATGTAAATATTGGGCTGATTTTAATCTGCACTTTCAAATTCACTGGGCCATTGCATTCCACGAAAGTACTCGCATGGTATCAATCGGCGTAAAGGTAAACAAATATCAACATCGTGGACAACAATATACAGTATACACTCGTTTACTCAAAGTCCAGGGAATTGAGGAACATACTTTGAATTAATAGCGAATATTTGAGTTATTATATTGAACAAGAAACGAGGCAAAGCCACGAAGGCCATGTTTTTTTCAAGCATAGACACTTGGATAACATAATTATACCCACTTTTTGTAGACTAGATGGACGTGGCCTGCATGTCGCGCCTTGGGGCGAGGCATGGACACTAAAAACATAGATATGGTAGATAGAAACTCTTTAACCAAAAAACTTTAACCGGACACACAGACGGACGGACGTATGCCAAAATGCAAGCGGGCACGACAATGATGAAAATATGGACGATGATAAACACCCATGTGAAGTTTCAAGGTAATGGGCGAAGCAGTTGCAGAGATATAGTATAACGAAAAAGTTTTAACCAAAATATTTAACCAGACATACGTTAAAAAGTTAACGTTGAAAATGGCTAAGTCAATTACGTAGAAATAATAGGTGAAGATAAAAAAATGGTCACATGTTGGATAGTTGTATGTGGTAGGCACCCCTTGGTTATGAAGCTGTGAAAGTTTGGTGGTCCTAGGTGGTACAGTACCAAAGAAATGGACAAAAACACGAAAACTTAACATTGTAAACGCGAAAACTTAACATTGAAAATGGCTAAGTTGACTGCGCGGAAAAAATGGGTCAAGTTAAAAAACAAGAAACGAGGCAAAGCCACGAAGGCCAGGTTTTTTCCAAGCATGGACACTTGGATAACATAATTATACCCACTTTTTGTAGACTAGATGGCCGTGGCCTGCATGTCGCGCCTTGGGGCGAGGCATGGACACTAAAAAAATAGATATAGTAGATGGAAAAACTTTAACGAAAAAACTTTAACCGGACACACGGACGTACGGACGGACGGACGTATGCCAAAATGCCGACGATATCGCGCTTTCCGCAAGCGGGTGAGACAATGATGATAAACACCCATGTGAAGTATCAATGTAATGGGTGAAGCAGTTGCAGAGATATAGTACACGAAAAAAAACTTTAACAAATAATTTCAAAGTAATTTGACCTTGACATTGCGCACAGGGGCCGAACGGTTGTGGGTTAGAGTGAAAATATGGACGATGATAAACACCCATGTGAAGTTTCAAGGTAATGGGCGAAGCAGTTGCAGAGATATAGTATAACAAAAAAGTTTTAACCAAAATATTTAACCAGACGTACGTTAAAAAGTTAACGTTGAAAATGGCTAAGTCAATTACGTAGAAATAATAGGTGAAGATAAAAAAAAAAAAAAATGGTCACATGTTGGATAGTTGTATGTGGTAGGCACCCCTTGGTTATGAAGCTGTGAAAGTTTGGTGGTCCTAGGTGGTACAGTACCAAAGAAATGGACAAAAACACGAAAACTTAACATTGTAAACGCGAAAACTTAACATTGAAAATGGCTAAGTCGACTGCGCGGAAAAAATGGGTCAAGTTAAAAAACAAGAAACGAGGCAAAGCCACGAAGGCCAGGTTTTTTCAAGCATGGACACTTGGATAACATAATTATACCCACTTTTTGTAGACTAGATGGCCGTGGCCTGCATGTCGTGCCTTGGGGCGAGGCATGGACACTATAAAAAAAAAAAAAAATAGATATAGTAGATGGAAAAACTTTCTTTAACGAAAAAACATTAACCGGACACGGACGGACGGTACGGACGGACGGAGGCGGATGTATGCCAAAATGGCGACGATATCGCGCTTTCCGCAAGCGGGTGCGACAATGATGATAAACACCAATGTGAAGTATCAATCAAGGTTATGGGTGAAGCAGTTGCAGAGATATAGTACACGAAAAAATTTAACAAATAAATTCAAAGTAATTTGACCTTGACATTGCGCACAGGGGCTGCACGGTTGGGGGTTAGAATGAAAATATGGACGATGATAAACACCCATGTGAAGTTTCAAGGTAATGGGCGAAGCAGTTGCAGAGATATAGTATAACGAAAAAAGTTTTAACCAAATATTTAACCAGACGTATGTTAAAAAGAAGTTAACGTTGAAATGGCTAAGTCAATTACGTGTAGAAATAATAGGTGAAGGAAAAAAAATGGTCACGTGTTGGATAGTTGTATGTGGTAGGCACCCCTGGGTTATGAAGCTGTGAAAGTTTGGTGGTCCTAGGTGGTACAGTACAAAGAAATGGACTTAAACACGAAAACTTAACATTGAAAATGCGAAAAGTTAACGTTGAAAATGGCTAAGTCGATTGCGCGGAAAATATGGGTCAAAATAAAAAAAAAGTAACATGTTGGATAGTGATATGTGGTGGGCACCCTTGATTATGAAGCTGTGAAAGTTTGGTGGTCCTAGGTGGTACAGTACCAAAGAAATGGAGTCAAACACGAAAACTTAACATTGAAAACGCGAAAACTTAACATTGAAAATGGCTAAGTCGATTGCGCGGAAAAAAATGGGTCAAAATAAAAAAAAAGTAACATGTTGGATGTAATATGTGATGGGCACCCCTTGATTATGAAGCTGTGAAAGTTTGGTGGTCCTAGGTGGTACAGTAACAAAGAAATGGACTCAAACACGAAAACTTAACATTGATTGTGGACGCGCCGCCCGCCGCGCCCGCCGCCCCCGCCCGCCCGGCCCGGTTTCGCCAATCCAATAGCCTGGATTTTTTCTCTCAAAAACCTGGCTAAAAATGGTCACATGTTGGATAGTTGTATGTGGTAGGCACCCCTTGGTTATGAAGCTGTGAAAGTTTGGTGGTCCTAGGTGGTACAGTACCAAAGGAAAGGACAAAAACACGAAAACTTAACATTGTAAACGCGAAAACTTAACATTGAAAATGGCTAAGTCGACTGCGCGGAAAAAATGGGTCAAGTTAAAAAACAAGAAACGAGGCAAAGCCACGAAGGCCAGGTTTTTTCCAAGCATGGACACTTGGATAACATAATTATACCCACTTTTTGTAGACTAGATGGCCGTGGCCTGCATGTCGTGCCTTGGGGCGAGGCATGGACACTAAAAAAAAAAAAAATAGATATAGTAGATGGAAAAACTTTAACGAAAAAACATTAACCGGACACACGGACGTACGGACGGACGGACGGATGTATGCCAAAATGGCGACGATATCGCGCTTTCCGCAAGCGGGTGCGACAATGATGATAAACACCAATGTGAAGTATCAATCAAGGTTATGGGTGAAGCAGTTGCAGAGATATAGTACACGAAAAAATTTAACAAATAAATTCAAAGTAATTTGACCTTGACATTGCGCACAGGGGCTGCACGGTTGGGGGTTAGAATGAAAATATGGACGATGATAAACACCCATGTGAAGTTTCAAGGTAATGGGCGAAGCAGTTGCAGAGATATAGTATAACGAAAAAGTTTTAACCAAAATATTTAACCAGACGTATGTTAAAAAGTTAACGTTGAAAATGGCTAAGTCAATTACGTAGAAATAATAGGTGAAGGAAAAAAAATGGTCACGTGTTGGATAGTTGTATGTGGTAGGCACCCCTGGGTTATGAAGCTGTGAAAGTTTGGTGGTCCTAGGTGGTACAGTACCAAAGAAATGGACTTAAACACGAAAACTTAACATTGAAAATGCGAAAAGTTAACGTTGAAAATGGCTAAGTCGATTGCGCGGAAAATATGGGTCAAAATAAAAAAAAAGTAACATGTTGGATAGTGATATGTGGTGGGCACCCCTTGATTATGAAGCTGTGAAAGTTTGGTGGTCCTAGGTGGTACAGTACCAAAGAAATGGACTCAAACACGAAAACTTAACATTGAAAACGCGAAAACTTAACATTGAAAATGGCTAAGTCGATTGCGCGGAAAAAATGGGTCAAAATAAAAAAAAGTAACATGTTGGATAGTAATATGTGATGGGCACCCCTTGATTATGAAGCTGTGAAAGTTTGGTGGTCCTAGGTGGTACAGTAACAAAGAAATGGACTCAAACACGAAAACTTAACATTGATTGTGGACGCCGCGCCGCCCGCCGCCGCCCGCCGCCGCCCCCACCCCCCGCCCGCCCGGCTTTCGCCAATCCAATAGCCTGGATTTTTTCTCTCAAAAAACCTGGCTAAAAATGGTCACATGTTGGATAGTTGTATGTGGTAGGCACCCCTTGGTTATGAAGCTGTGAAAGTTTGGTGGTCCTAGGTGGTACAGTACCAAAGAAATGGACTTAAACACGAAAACTTAACATTGTAAACGCGAAAACTTAACATTGAAAATGGCTAAGTCGACTGCGGAAAAAAGGAAAAAATGGGTGAAGTTAAAAAAAAAAGTAACATGTTGGATAGTGATATGTGGTGGGTACCCCTTGATTATGAAGCTGTGAAAGTTTGGTGGTCCTAGGTGGTACAGTACCAAAGAATGGACTTAAACACGAAAACTTAACATTGTAAACGCGAAAACTTAACATTGAAAATGGCTAAGTCGACTACGCGGAAAAAATGGGTCAAGTTAAAAAAAAAGTAACATGTTGGATAGTGATATGTGGTGGGCACCCCTTGATTATGAAGCTGTGAAAGTTTGGTGGTCCTAGGTGGTACAGTAACAAAGAAATGGACTGAAACACGAAAACTTAACATTGATTGTGGACGCCGCCGCCGCCCCGTGCCCGCGCCCGCCCAGCTTTCGCCAATCCAATAGCCTGGATTTTTTTTCAAAAAACCTGGCTAAAAAAGGTAACATGTTGGATAGTGATATGTGGTGGGCACCCCTTGATTATGAAGCTGTGAAAGTTTGGTGGTCCTAGGTGGTACAGTAACAAAGAAATGGACTCAAACACGAAAACTTAACATTGATTGTGGACGCCGCCCGCCAGCCCGCCAGCCCGCCAGCCCGCCAGCCCGCCCGCCCGCCCGGCTTTCGCCAATCCAATAGCCTCGATTTTTTTAAAAAAACCTGGCTAAAAATATAGTCTAAAATAGGAATAAAAAGTTGTGTTGTATTGCTCAAAGACTATATATATAACTAAGTTATTAATTGCTTCAAGATCCAATAACAAGATTTTGACACACTACTTGTGCTATATTAATTAAAGTAATGTACATATATGTTGGCCGCAATACCTTCAGCCAACCCAATCCACCCATGTCTTTGTTATGTTTTGAAAATGTGTATATATATATATATTTACTAATGAGCATGCTGGATGTGGTGTTGTATTAATACAGAAACAATAAACAATTTTAATATTTATTGTTTGCCCTAGTTTCTCGACCAATGAAAGAATAGGATCATGTCTCAATTAATCACATGCGACTCTTTCTCCAATATCCACTAAATTCATTCACTAAATTTTCCAATATGTGGACAGCTATATTTAGATCCAGACGTCACGGCTTGTTGTCAGAAATGCATATAGCATGCATCATGTTGTGACGTATACATGTGTGCTGCGGTGTCAAATGGATAATAACGTAGTAGTATCCCAAGTCGAAAGCGCGAATGGTTGAGACTTGCATTGAAGCAAACATGTGTAGAAGGCGGGGCAATCACTAAGTAAGTTATAATTTTTAATAAACTAATTTCTTGCTCGCTACCGCTCACTCGAAATGAATTTATTTAAAAATTCAATATATGAATCATAAGCATCACATGCGGCGTAACGGAAAAATTATGTGTGGGGGGGGGGGGGGGGGGGGGGACGCCATTTCCTGCATTCTCAGGTCCCAGTCTTGAGGACCCAAAGGGCCTAGATGTTGCGAGGGGGGTGCGGGGGCATGCTCCCCGATTTTTTTTTAAATCTAAGAGGAGTGAAACGCCATTTCCTGCATCCTCAGGGTCCAGTCTTGAGGGCCCAAATGGACCGATGTTGCTAGGGGGTCCCGGGGCATGCTCCACGGTAAATTTTGAAAATGTAAGAGGTGTGAAACGCCATTTCCTGCATTCTCAGGTCCCAGTCTTGAGGAATCTTTTTGAAATCGAAGAGGAGTGAAACACCATTTCCTGCATTCTCAGCAAGTTTGAGGATAATTATTGGGGGGGGGGGGGGGCCAGGCCCCCCAAGAAAATGCCCCCCTTCCGACCAATACATACAGCAACATTAAGCAATTATAACCACATATTGAAGGTTGTGTTGGCTATTACACAAGCTGGCAAAGCATTAAGTTGGTTAGCTAACAAGGCCACAATAGACAAGGCATATTTGCATATAGCCAGACAAAATGGACCACATATCATAATATTGACTATTTATTGGTGTTTCAGGTTCAGAAAGTTGCAACTTAAGTGTATAGAGCCGGGAATATACCTGTATTTGCCAATTCAGCACTGAATTTATGTATTGATTTGATTTCAAGTGCGCTTACGACACCAAAATCATTTTCTAGGTCTGTTATTTTTAGTCACCACTTGCAATATTAAACTACAGGTAGGACATAATAATTCCTACAGCAATTCGTTTCTAGGAATCAGAGACAGCAGTGACCCATCTCCACATATATTGTAGGGCTTAGACTATATAGAAAGCTAATGTTTTCTAACACAGAATGTCAAAAGGGTATACGTATATAGTATTAAAGCAGCTTACATTTCCAGACAGACATTAGCAGCAATCACATTATAATCATCATTGATGAATTGGTTGAACATTTATTTATATTACTAACTAGAAAATGTGTTCATAGAACATGGATGCCCCCAGCTAAAGCCTTGATAGTAAAAGGGCACCGCGTTATTACAAAGCTCAGGCTAATCCCAAGACAGACATTGTGGGTAAATATTATTGAAATTGGTGAATGAGTTAAAGGAGTTATTGAGAAAACATTAAAAACTGAACACATTTGCCATACAAACAAGGTGAACGTAAGTCCCCAGTGACCTTGACCTTGGCTGTTCGGGTGTAGGTCATATGAGAAACAAAGCACCATCCCTAGACAGACATTGTGGGCAAATATTATTGTAATTGGCGAAGGAGTTGTTGAGAAAACATGAAAAACTTAAATGCATTTGCCGTACAAACAAGGTGAACACAATTCCCCAGTGACCTTGACCTTGGGTTTTCGGGTGTGGGTCGTATGCGAAACAAAGCACCATCCCTAGACAGACAGTGTGGGCAAATATTATTAAAATTGGTGAAGGAGTTAATGAAATATTGAAAACTTATGCATGGTCTTACGGACGAACGGACGCATGCACGGATGGATAGACAGTGGTAAAACATAATGCTCCCAATTAAATTGGTGGGTGCATAAATAAATTTTAAATACATTAATTTTCAGATCAATCACTCCTGATTGTGTGACAGATGCCCTTAGCATACCACATCAAATGGCCAAGATATCCAAATAATTTGAGAATGAGAAATAGGATACTGTGCACTATTCTACTCCTGGTGTCCCACATTGGGCAAGATACAATTTAACTGTTGAACTATTCACCCTGACATAGCACATCACCACATCCAGCACCCATAAGTATATATTTAATCTTGTAGCAAATTCACATTACATTCCGTTATGAACAGTATTTAGTATATTAAACTTAATGATTATGCATTTATTTGCTATGAAGATTTAACAACATCATGAAGACAGGATGAGGATGATGAAATGGGGTTTAATGTCCATTCAATAGCCAAGGTCATATAAAGTCGGGAGTACACATGTAGTGTGTAGAGAAATTGTAAGTCAGCATTGAATTACGAAGACATGATTTGGTGCGTTATTTGGAAAACTGTATCAATGCATAGGAATTTTTAAGCTAATCTAGTGAAGGGTGAATGTTGCAGAGTTATAAAGTACTTAAAAACATTAAATGGAATTTTGCATATATCTTTAAAGCAAATCTCTACATATTTTGACCTTGAAAATGTGGGGACTATGGGTATTGTGCACAATTAATATAGGGAGGATGATAAACATGCATATCAATTTTCATGCCAATCCATAACGGGGTTGCAGAGACATAAAGTACGTAAACTCTTTCACGCAAATGAGGAGACGGAAATTAGAAAGATATATACGGTACCCCTCGACATACTTTATATACCGGGGGAATAAAAAGCAGCTCTGGTGGCAAGGAACGCTAATGCCTTTCAATATTTTGTACACGGGTCAGCAAAATATTTATTACCTTCCAATTTACAAAGTACAAGTACAAACTACTTTACAATTAATGGAAAATGCAAATTTGGGCACAATTTGAACGATGAACTGTTGGAAAATGGCACAGGAAATGGCCATAGCAAATATCTACATAATTTTACGCAGTTGAATACTAGTGTTATGCAATAATAGTTGTGTAGTTATGTTACAATGTACAATATTGATCTATATTGTCAATTTCACTGTCATGTTCATAGTTAAATTGGGCAAAAATGTGTGCGGCTTTTCAAAAAGAACATTTGGTCATTAAATAGGAAAAAATAGGAATTGCTCAGAAAATAGGAAAAAATAGGATACTTGACGGCCTACAATGGTTATAGTATTGGCAATTCGAATAATATAACAAGAACTTGAAAAATAGAGCAAGTAAGCAAGGGCTCAAATACACTTGACCACCGTTTAATTGGGCCGACTAATGAAGCCAAATACATGTACAAATTTTGTCAAAACATTTACCACATTCAGGGCTCCAGATAAAGAATTTCTAATTGAGTAGCGTCACTCCATCATTTCTGAAGCAATTGGGTATTTCAAAATTTAATTGTGTAAAATAGAATCATGCTACTGTTTACACATCAGCAGACCGCAATTATTGAATAGTTTGCTTTTAAATGAAAACACATCTTGGTATTTCATTAGAATTGTCATCAAGATGTGTTTTCATAGAAAAATAAGAACATATGCTATATTTGTGGTCTGTTTATTGTTTTCTGTAGCATGATAAAGATACCACAAATTTTTCATTGCTTTTTTGATACTCACTACTTCTGATTTCAATTGGGTTTTTGGCAATTCGAATTGGGTATTTATGCAAATACGCACCTTATCTGGAGCTCTGCACATTTGTAATTCATTTGACTAATTATGTATACTCCTGATTGCAATATGAATTGGAGTGTTCATGTACACGGATTACAGCAGAATCTCTTTAAAACGGACACGCTGGGGATCTGCCAGGGTGTCCAATTTAGAGATATTCTACTGTATAAGCAAACAATCGAATGATCGGTAGAGGTTTACCATTCTCAGTGAAACCTCTCTAAACCAGACAGCCTGGGGACCTCCCAGGGTGTCCAGTTTAGAGAGGCTCCACAATAAGCTGATCGACATGAAAGTAAAAGTATAAGAGTGTCCAATTTGGAGATAATTCTAGTATATATTAAGCAAACAGTCCTGTAGCCTATTTCATCAACATTGCAAAGTATACTTTACTAGAAAGTATACTTTGAGGGAGTAATCATTTATTTTTCCTGAAATGCATTATTTCATATAGAACTAACAAATGCATATATTTCATGATTAAAAGTATGCAGAATTATTATACTGAATGTATTACATTATCACAGCCAAATTGGCTGTGATAATGTAATAAATTCAGTATAATAAAAATTAATAAATTTATCATAAAATTGAAAATTTCTCCCTCAAAGTATACTTTGCTACTAAAGTATACTTTGCAATGTTGATGAAATGGGCTACTGGTTACCCACTGTATAGAGGCTCTACAGTATCAGCTAAAGGTGAAAGGGTTTAATGTCCAAGATACTACCACTAGACTATTAACCCATCCATAAGAGTTACGGGTCGAGGTTTCCCCACTCTCAGTGGAACCTCTCTAAACCGGACACCCTGGGGACCTCCCAGGGTGTCCGGTTTAGAGGGGTTCCACAGTATTAGTAAAATCAGGTCCACAGGTTGTCCGGTTTATCGGGGTTCCACAGTATTAGAAAAATGATTTGACACACATGACTGGAGTGTCCTATTATATAGCCAAGTGGCAGCACCACTGTACCAGCAAATCAACAGACTTACGAGTAGAGGTTTCCCCATTCGCCGGACCGGTCGCTCTCCTGGAGACAGACGCGTATGCGGCCGTCAGATTTATCGTAGTCCAGCATCGCGTTGGTCATTGCCTCGTCCCAGTACAGCTCGATGCTGTGGTGCGTCACCTTGCCGACAACGGGCGGCGCAGACCGCGGCAACTCTGCAATGATGCGTTAAAGGAAGTATAGTAAGAAAAATACATTTCAAATATGTTTTGTATGCAAATAGTAAATGACATTCCCTAATGGCTAAATTATGAAGACTGACCTCAAAATGACAATTTGTTTGTAGACTTGAAACTTACAAAGTGGTTTTATTTCAAATTGATTGATGAAGTAACACAATTACTTTTATTGTGACATACAAATTCTTATAAAGACCATTCTTAGTTTGAGAAAGTATTTGCATAATTTATGCAAATACTTTCCAAACCTAAATATGGTGATTATATGTCACAATGTTGTGAATGAAAATATTATGTTACTACTTAATTCATCATTAAATTTTGAAACAAACTGAACAACTGGAATTGAAATTAACTTAAAATAGTATCGGTTTCCTATGACATCATGAGCAATACCAGCAATGCTCCTAATTTGTTGTTGTTATCTTATATTTAAGGGTAGGAATTGGCTCACAGACCTTCCAAACCCAGGCATATGAGCCTGGAAAATGTGTCAAGTCAATGCCGGTTGGCCCGTTTTTCTTTCCGAATTTAGTATTGGTTGCAATGCCGTCGAATTGTGTTTTACAGTAAGGTTATAAGACAGTTAATTTAACCTAGCTAGTTCATTCTCCTACCCAGAGCTCCAGATAAGCTGTGTATTTGCGTAAATACCCAATTAAAATTGCCAAAAACCCAATTGAAATCAATTGCGTATCAAAAAGCAATGAAAATTTGTGATATCTTTATCATGCTACAGAAAACAATAAGCAGACCACAAATATAGCATATTTTTTTATTTTTCCATGAAAACACATCTTGGTATTTCATTGTCTAATGAAATACCAAGATGTGTTTTCATTTCGAAACAAACTATTCAATAATTGATGTATGTTGATGTGTAAACAGTAGTGTGATTTAATTTTATCCAATTAAAATTTTGAAATACCCAATTGCTTCAGAAATGATGGAGTAACAATACTCAATTACTAATTGCTTATCTGGATCCCTGTCTACCACACTTTGCCATTCTGTTTCCAACAACCAGTATATAATAGTCATACATCTCCAGTCACAGTCACTAATTACTTTAGGCTATTACACACAACAAATCTAAAAAATATTTAAATATACGTTTTCATCAATAATAAAGTCATCCTCCCCAAAATTATTATTTGATGAAATTCCATCAAATAATAATTTTATTGCAAAAAAACGAATTTCCTATGGGAATTTAATATGGCGCTAAAAATAGATTTTTTTTTCCAAACAAAACAATTTGTGGACCGATTTTCAAAATCGAACTCGTTTTCTTACTTACATTATTTCCAATCCATCTTGCCAGGTTTCGGAATCAATTTCCAAAATAGTTATTTTTTTTTACCTAAATATACCAGGAAAAAAATTTTCGCAATAAAATATTATTTGTTGGAATTTCATCAAATAAATAAATTTGGGGAATGTGACTTTTTTATTATTGATGAAAAATTACTTACATTTAAATATTTTTTAGATTTAGAGTGCTTAATAGTTTAATAGCCAAAACTTTGTCAGCAGCAAAACGTGGAACAGACAGTATGGTTACATAATTTTGTTGGCAGACTTCTAAGGAGCCAGACAGTGAGTGAGTGAGTGAATAGGGTTTAACGTCCGCTTTTCTGACATAGAGGTACAAGCCTCAGGGAGTCTACACGCAGACGGGTCAACGGGGTCGTGTCCCGTATCCACCTGTCCGAAGGGGGTAAATCCCAACTTCAGAACTCAATATTTACAATCAAAATATATATTCAGTCCTGAAATTAGAACAACCTGATCTGGTGCCAGGCCCTCGCCACACCAGCATCATTTATCCCATCCCTAAAAGTAATAGGATTAGCACTAATCTTACTTTTATATATGGGGCATAGCCTGACTCAACTCTCACATACAAGAAAGCCAAAAATGTACACGAGGGCCAAATCCGGTATAGTGGGTTCCGGAAAGTATGAACCTAGTTTAGTCGCCTTTTACGACAAGCAATGGGTACTGCAGCACTATTCTCAGGATCAGTTGATCCCGCCCCGGTGCCTGCACGGGGCAAGGAGCCAGACATATGACAATTCGATGGTCTAGTAACATAAGGTCGTAAGTGCTATGCTAAAGCTAAAGCATAGCACTTACGACCTTATGTTACTAGACCATCGAATTGCCTCATTACTCCAGTTACACTATAACTTGTTACTGACTTAAAGGTCAATTGAACAACTATTTTTATGTTTGTAATACAATTTGATAATATGAAATAAATGCTGAAAACCACATGTAAAAATATCAAATATTAAAAAAGTAACAAAGGTTTGAACATTTTAGTTAGCTGAAATGTGTGTTTTCCACTATGACGTCATCAATGAATTATTTTTTATATTTATTTATATTAAGTCCAAGTGATTTTTTCTCATTATTGAATTTATGACAATAAAATGAAAAATGTAAAAAATAAATTTTAATTTAATTAAGAACATTTCTATTTTGCCTACATGTAAATGTGCATAAAATGTACAATTATTAAAACCTGCATAACTTAATCGGATTATAATTTGTGCATGGGGTTTTCTGCATGTCGTTTGTATTGTCATTATCTACCAGTTTACAAATTATATTTTAAAATTTAATTTTTCTATTCATGTGACCTTTTTAACATGCACTCTAAACTGTTTATTTAGTAAAAGGATTAGCAATTAACTAATTTATAAACAGTGGAGTTTCTAAACAGACTGGGCCCGGTTGCTCAAAGCTTCTGTTAGCTTAACAGACTGTTAAAGCCTTAGCTTTGCTAAGGATTTAACAGTCTGTTAAGCTAACAGAGGTTTTGAGCAACTGGGCCCAGTCTGTCAGCGCAAGCAACTCAGGAGAAACACTGGTGCAAAATTCTGTTAGCTTAACAGTTCGTTAAGCTAACAGAGGTTTTGAGCAACTGGGCCCAGTCTGTCAGCGCAAGCAAATCAAGAGAAACACTGGTCGCAAAAACAATGTCACATTTTCTGAAGGTGAATCATTATAATAAAGTCAGTAATATTCACTGTCAAGCAATTATTTTCAAACATTTGACAACGGCCACAAATTAGAAAAGAAAGACATGTACAGTAATTCATTTACACAGATAATTAGACAGTTGTGAAAAGAAATACATACAATGTCTTACTAAGTATATGGACAAATAAACTAGGCCAGATAGTATTATACCGATATACAGCCAATATGAAAGTGTAAGTTAGGGCTTATGGCGCATGCATATGCATACCCATACTAGTGGAGATTGAGTCACTCCAAATTAACCCCTACACCGATATCTTAATTTTTTGTCGTCCGCTGTTTATTTTCTATTTTCCATTTTTGTTTCAGAAATAGGGCAAGATATAAAAGCAACAGCAGGCGACAAGTGTTGTGTGTAGCGGCCTAAGGGCTAAGATAATGTTCAACTTTTTTCTATTTTATTTTTAGCAAAATGTTTGGCCTAAATTAAAATATTGTTTGTTTGATCTTTTTTTTGTTCCTTTGCGTTGGCCGGCGAAGAGGAGCTTTCCGGTTTCAACAGCATCATTTTGTGTATTTCTGTAGTTCTGGCGGAGGAGCATGGGACATGCTCAATTGTTTTGAATAAAATTAGGAAATTATACATTGACGTGGAAGGCTGTTTTGGGAGAAGTATTAATAGATAAATCAAAGCTGTTTGTATACGAAAGTATAATGGCATTTAATATCAGAGCATGAATCAAATAATATGGTCGTCAACAGGAAACAAGTTGTATGACCGAACAAAGGTGTTAACCCTTTCAACACCACAGACCTCTATAGAGACAATGTTTGCAAACAGTGCAGATCCAGATGAGCCGGCTTGTAACGAGTCGTCTCATCAGGATCTCCACTGTTTGTTAATAATTTTAAACGTCGTACAGATTACCCTTTTAGAAGAATGGGATAATTTGAATGAACAAAATTAATGAAATAGCGTGAAACATTGGCATGGAACATCCTATTAAGTTACTTGGTGTTGAAAGGGTTAATGTACGAGTGTGCAAAAAAAATAAAAATTTATTTTTTAATTTCAAATAAAATAAAATAATTTACCTATCTACCTACCTACCCAAGCCTGAAATGTTGGGTAGGTAAAGATCAAACAAACAATATTTTAATTTAGGCCTTTCCTCGTTTCAATACTCTGATAAAGCTTTGTTAAGATATGATTGATGGAGTGATTAAATGATTGGGATTTTACGTCAATGCGACATCAGAACAGTCTTGACTACACTTAAATTACAATAAATAAAAAAAAAATAATTCAGCACTGAAAGACAGTATGGTATCCTGATATGGTGCCAGGCACCAGCTCACTTGGCCGCAAGTCTGAATCCCAGTAGCGTTTGACATTAAGACATGGATGCTTATACAACGGATGGAGTCATCATTAAAGGTACATGCCCACTCAGTAGGCACAACATGTTCTGTATAGGAATTAAATAAGTGTATAATTGTGCAAGCTGATCAGGGGCTACACTGGTCACAAACTCAAAACCTCTTTTTGACATGTCAAGGTTTCTAGTTAGAATACCAGTGTGATAAATGGATGCCATATTTCAATCAATTGCAATAACTGCTCGTAAATCACAACAAAATGTGTAAGATGAGAAGTTAAAGGTACATGCCCACTCAGTAGGCACAGAATGTTCTTTATAGGAATTAAATAAGTGTATACTTGTGTCACTATTCCACCAGTTCTAAAAATTACGAGCGCCCGCTATACAGATATAATCATTTAGTAATATTTATTTTACTGACAGTGACTCGCGGTGGTATCAGGCTATTTTCATATGCAAATGAGGCATGATATTTTTTAATTATTTATATTAATTAAATGCGTCACCTGGAAAAATAATATTTTCGACATATTATAAAGTATGATCATTGCACATCAAAAAATAAATACAGAGAATAAATAGTAATGTCCATTAACATTTTAAGGAAACAGTTATTGCCCCTGATATCAGTGTGGAAATTTACTTCTGATATAAAATGTATAATACTGCCAATCAATACATGGGGTAATTATGAATGAATGTTTATTTTGCCAGAAGATATCTCAGATGCTGTCTCTGATATAAAGAACATTTTGTGCCTACTCAGTGGGCATGTAGCTTTAAGAAAATTTCAATAAAATACTCCTACAACCTAGTAATATAGTTTGAAAGTAGGCAACACTTTGACAAAATCAGGCTAATTTCATTTCATTAGTCCGCTCATCATTTTTGTGGGGATGACCGAATGGTAAAACACAGAGCTCCAGATAAGATGCGTATTGGCGTACTTTACGCACTTATTTTAGCAGAATACGCACTGATTATCAAACGTGGGAGTGCAAAATACTGACAGCAATGTGAAAATATGCATTGATTTTCAAATTGAGTAGTGAAAATACTGTAATAAAGTTGAAAATTTACTTAGTTGAGCAGCAAAAAGCTTTTTCGCAGCACAAATAAGTGATTTCTTTAATTTGTTTTATTTTTTATAAAATTTTATTCCCTATTTAATAAGAAAATTAATAACACATTTGTAACAGTAAAATACGCATCGAATTTGAAATATGGGGGTATAATACTCTTTAAAACTTATTTTGAGCTCTGAAAACAGGTGCTGTATCACAAACACACATTTTATAACTTTTTACCTAACATTGTGGTGCAAAATGATGGATTTTTACAAATAGCCGGCGTAATTTAGAAATGGAAACGAACCGATCCTATAATGTTCCCGGATTTCAAAACGACAAGTGTCACTGGCATAGGATGTAGCTGACACTAATTAGGTCTTGAAATCAACAGACACACACAGGGCTCCAGATAAGGAATTAGTAATTGAGTATTTTCACTCCATCATATCTGAAGCAATTGGGTATTTCAATATTTTAATTGGGTAAAATGAAATCACACTACTGTTTACACATCAACAGACAGCAATTATTGAATAAGTTTGCTTCGAAATGAAAACATGTCTTGGCATTTCATTAGAATTGTCTCCTTGGAGACAATTCTAATGAAATACCAAGATGTGTTTTCATGGAAAATAAGAAAAATATGCTATATTTGTGGTCTGTTTATTGTTTTATGTATCATGATAAAGGTACCACAAATTTGTTATTGCTTTTTGATACTCGCTACTTCTGATTTCAATTGGGTTTTTGGCAATTTTAATTGGGTATTTACGCAAATACGCAGCTTAATTGGAGCCCTGCACACATAAGGAACATAGCCTTCTTCCACTGACTCCTTCAATTGCAGTGTACAATGACAGCAGTGTGACAGCATATTTGAAAGCCCCACCATGTGTTTAGTATTCCATTCGCATAGACCGCACAATGGAGCATCAAATTTCTATATTCAACTAAACACAAAATTATTTTTTCTGAACTACACAGCAAACACAGGTTCAATAATATTAAATTAATCTGTATAAACAGACATGGATACCCAAATGTCGCGTCCCACAACAAAAATGGCCTTAACCCTTACACCGCTATCTTCATTTTTTTTCGTCTGCTGTTTATTTTTTGTTTTCCATTTTTATCATCAAAAACATGCTTTGGAAGCACTTTAGAATAATTACAACATGCTTTGACAGCACTTCAATTGGAAATGATTCTGAAGGGCTGTCAAACCATGTTTTTATTGAGAAATAAGGCAAGATATAAAAGCAACAGCAGACGACAATTGTTGTGAGTTGTGTTGTTGTGTTGTTGTGAGTTGTGTTGTTGTGTTGTTGTGTTGTTGTGTTGTTGTGAGTTGTGAGTTGTGTTGTTGTGTTGTTGTGTTGTTGTGTTGTTGTCTCTCAATAACAATATAGCGAAGTATGAACGTCAACGTCTCGTAGTTTTTTTTCTATATTTTAGTGTGTGAACTGTAAATGTTATTAGGCACATGTTTACTGTGTAGTGTGGTGTAGTGATAGAGTGCAACTTGTTGCCTATAAAGCAGAAAAGTGCAGCTATTAAACTGCATATGTGCAGGCTGGTCTGCAGAGCTCCCGATAAGTTTTGTATCTAAAGAGTATTATTCCCCCATATTTCAAATTCAATGCATATTTTACTTTTACAAATGTATTATTGATTTAATTTCTTCCTTATTAAATAGGAAACAAATGATAACAAAAATTAAAAAAAAAATGCAAAAAGCAAACACTTTATTACAGTATCTATGCTACTCAATTTGAAAATCAATGCGTATTTTCACATTGCTATGAGAATTTTATACTCCCACTTTTGGTAATCAATGCTTTTTCTGCTAAAATAAGTGCGTAAAATAAGCCAATACACACCTTATCTGTAGCTCTAGGTCTAAATTTTTAAGTTTAAACTTTATTGATTTTACAACAATAAACAAGCACGAGACCACTTGTTCACTTTCATTGGCAGAGAAGGAGGCATATGGGCAGTCCAGGGATTCCGCTGGGGAAAATAAAAAAATCGCCACTTCAAAAAAAAAATCAATCAATTGGCGATAAAATATTACAATTTTTTTTTGATTTTTTTTCGAAAATTGAAATTTGTTATCGCCAATTGTTTATTTTTATCGGCAATTGTGAAAGTGGCGATCGCCAGCGGAATCCCTGGCAGTCATTAATGTGGGAGGAAACCAGAGTACCCATTTATCCAATCTGGCAACCACTATATGATCTCACATACGGCCCTCGAGCACTGAACCTGGGCCATACGGGTGAGAAGCGCGCTCGCTCATTACTGATTGCACTAGTGGGTGGTGGTCGGGAGAACGCGACGACGGTAGGGGTTCCTCCTTATAGGAATCATGATTTGCCTGGTTTGGCCCTTGGGTACGTTTTCATCTTTGGCTTGTTTGTTACCTGGGAGTTGAATTGGGTTATTGCCCATTATAAAAGTAGTAAGATTATTACTGATATCCTACTGATTTTGGGAAGGGGCCAAGTGATTCTGGTGTGGCAAGGACCTGGCATCAGATCATGATTATTCTGAGTTCAGGGCTTATATATACATGTACATGTACTTGTACAGGTAATATATGGGATTTAGTACTAAACCCATTGACCCAGCCTTAAATGACCTTAGCTGTTGATAAGACTGTTAAACCTCAACAAACAAACTGATTGCGCTAACCAAACAACTGGCATGGATGGGCTTATATGATGATTTTTAAAAAAAAAAAAATATAAAAATAAAAACGTCATGAACACATTTTTATTTTTTTATAGTATTTCTTGTATTTATAGTAAATCCTGATATGCCCATTTCACCCATTCACTGTGAATACCGTATATACACAATATTTCTGACAGAATTTTTTTTTTCTATATGTTGTTACGACTAATTTGAACCATCTCACTGAGAGTAGTAACAACATATGAATATATTGAGAAATGAAGTAAATAGGTATTTTGATTGGGTGTCCGGCATGAAATGCATCAAGCCCCAATTCTCCAGTGACAGCCACATATTGCACTGCAATTATATTCTATATACCCAGCAGACATTTAATATACTCTAATGTCAGGATGATATTTGCAAAATATTTCAGAGTATAAATGTGACTATTCATGATAAAAGGGACCTTATGGAGATGCATGTATCATGCTTCGACTGCCAGTATGGTGGTTATGAGGAATATTGTCCATATTGTCACGGTCTAGAAGGATAAGGCATCTGCCTTTCCACTTGTCAGCTTTCGACCAGTATACAGTGGAATCTCTCTAAACCGGACCCCAATACAACACCTGTGATCTTTTGATGAGTTTCCAGTAGCTGATTTCATCAAAATTGCAAAGTATACTTTTCTAGCAAAGTATATTTTCAGGGAGTAACCATTTACTTTTCCCAAAATGCATTATTTCATACAGAACTAACTACTGCATATATTTGATGATTAAAAGTATGCAGAATTTATTATACTGAATTTATTACATTATCACAGCCATTTCGGCCATTTCGGCTGTGATAATGTAATAAATTCAGTATAATAAAAATTAATAAATTTATCATAAAATTGAAAATTTCTTCCTCAAAGTATACTTTGCTAGAAAAGTATACTTTGCAATGTTGATGAAATAGGCTACTGGTCATTTATCTCAGGTGATAATGTCTGTCTGTGATAGCATAGCACACAACTTCGGCTCAGAATGATCAATTGCCTGATTTACAGTGAAACCTCTTCAAGCCGGACACTCCATGTAAATCCATTAATTGAAATTTCCAGACGATTCTAAATTTGGACTTACGACGAACATTTTAGTTGTACGAAGTTTAGTGAAACGGGCCCCAGATGAGCCGGATCATAATGAGTCATTTGATTACCGTAGTATAAATAATTTTAAATACATGTCAGGGATCAGTTTACAGGGCGAAAAGTGGGCGAAATTCTCTCCCTAAATTGACAGACTTCTCCCTATTTTGAGTTGAGGGATAAGTTTTTCACTATATAAAACAGAAATTTTGGAAAAAATTATCTATTTTCTCAATTTTTTAGTGAAAACTTCTCCCTATTTTGAAAGGCTAGCTTGAACCCTGCATGTATTTCATGCCTCATTTGCATATGAAAATAGCCTGATACCACCGCGAGTCACTATCAGTAAAAAATATATTACTAAATGATTACATCTGTATAGCGCGGGCATTCGTAATTTTTAGAACTGGTGGAATAGCGACACAAGTACATGTATACATTTATTTAATTCCTATAAAGAACATGTTGTGCCTACTGAGTGGGCATGTACGTTTAACTGAATAGTCCAAAAATTAACATGGAAAACAAATGATAAGGATATTTGGGGGTTAAAGGGTTAATTCTCAAATAAAAATGTAAATGAAGACATACATGTATGGGAAACCGCAATGTGTCTCGATGAAAACATTCTACAAGACAGGAAGCGGCATTATACACAAACACTCAGCAATGCATAAAATTGAAACGGAAATGCTTTGCCATCATGCATTGATTCTGCAATAATGTGCCTCTGTACGTTACATGTATTTGCCTATAGACATACAAAAAATAATCAATCGCTTTCAGCACATTCACAAAACATTGAATAAACCAACTTTCAATGCAGAAACGTGGCCGTGACTGGAGAAATGGGGCTTATGGGATTTGTGACGATTGTAACTCCATATCACATAGAACTCTCCTGTAGAGTGATATATAACAATCTGTATTGCTCGTTAGAAGCATGACGGGCGTTTCCTTGATGGAATGGCGAACAGTGTAGATCCTGATCAGCCTGTGCGGATGCACAGGCTGATCTGGATCTACACTGGTCGCAAAAGCCCCATTTCGCCAGTCACAGCCAAACGGGCATCAGGCTGAGAAAAAGGACCTTACGACATAGTAGGGTCTATGTTGTTCGGCATTAGTCATTGACGATGCATTAGAAGAGGTGTTAGCTTCATTGATTGACAATACTGGTACAATCCTTGACGAAATTGAACTAGGAAATGTGCTCTGTCGACGTACTTAGGGCCCCCACTATAGGTGATTGAGAACAAAATACTTCCAGAAAAGAAACGGACAGACTGTCAGACAGACGGACAGGGCGAAACCCATAGGGCACCACCGGATCTCTGCGAGGCTCTAACTAGGGAAATAAAACCGAACTTGCACATATATATATTTGTTCTGGTAGTCGTGTTTGGCGATTATCACAGATCTCTTGACCTTTACATAAAACATGTAAAGTGATCAGTGCAGTTTTAACATATGACGGCAGACCTTCCCCCAGAAATAATTTAAGGCGCTGTGGTATTTTGCCGTGAACGTCATATTTTGATGAGTCACATTTATTCAATTGGGCATGTACCCATATATCTCGTTTAATCCATGTTTAATCCTTATAATACACTCTTATTAGAGTGCTTTCAAGGATCAAATGGAACTATCAAAATTGGAACCTTAATATATTATATCTGAAATTTATAGCGCTGTGGTACCTTGTTTTCGAAGTGCCCCATCGCTATAATGGGCTGGGGAAAGGCCTGGATGGAGTGCTTATTCAATACATATTATCTAACATTTGTGATGATTAAATGTCATATTTATTACTATTAATTCATAAAAACTTGGCATGTGATAACTTCCTTTCTTATGAAATCAGACAACTTGTTTAATAAATATCATATTAACCCTTAGTCCGCTACTCGCAACAATTGTTGTCTGCTGTTGCTTTTATAGCTTGCCTTATTTCTCAATAAAAACATGGTTTGACAGCACTTCAGAATCATGATTCTGAAGTGCTTTCAAAGCATGTTGTAAATTATTCTAAAGCACTGTCAAAGCATGTTTTTGTTGATAAAAATGGAAAACAAAACAGCAGACGACAAAAAAATAAGATAGCGGTGTAAGGGTTAAATCACCACTCATGTAAGATCCTCTCTCAAATGTCCCACCCACCAAATGTTCAGTTTATATATTTTTTTATTTTCACACAAAACATGTACAAACAATACATATTACTGGTAACATGCATGTGCATAATTGCATTCCATTCCATATTTCTAAATTACTGAGTAAAGATATGTATATTATATATACACATGTAATTACCTGTTTGTATGTACATGTATAGGATTGAACAAAATAATAAAGAAAAGAAAATAAAAATACCAAAAATATATACGGTAGTTATCAATTAATAACAGAGAGAAAAAAATCAAAGAGGAAGCAAAAAAAAAAAAAAAACACCCATAAAAAAAATAAGTTTCATTAGATAAGTACGAGCAGCAGTTTGCATTATTTTTTGTTGGATTAAATATTTTCAGAAAACTTTCATGAACAGATGAAATCTATTACCGGTAATCTATTATTTTATCCCTGTCTGCCCGAAGCCCGATTCTGTCAAAGCTTGTCCCATATGGCATCCTCGCTTTGAATACAATTTAATTCTGTCAGAGTAAATATTTTGACAAAACACCTAGCGATTAGATACGAATGAATACAAACACAGTGAATGACGGGAGAATACAGCAATATATGTGATGTTCATTCAGAAAAAGAGCCTTAGAGAATTTGCAACAAGTTTAGATCACTTTACATGTACACCTTCCTATGTATTATGATTTTTTTACGGTTATTTACGGAGCCCCACAGGGGACATGTATTGTTTTTATGAATTTGTTCCCGCGAATTAACAATTAGTTCCCACAAATTAACAATTCGTTCCCTCAATTTAACAATTTGTTGCCACAAAATGACAATTTGTTCCCTCGATTTAACAATTTGTTCCCTCGAATTGACAATTCGTTTCCGAGGGAACAAATTGTTAATTTGTGGGAACGAATTGTTAATTCCGAGGGAACGAATTGTTAAATCGTGGGAATGAATTGTTAAATTGGGGGAACAAATTGTTAAATTGAGGGAATGAATTGTTATTTCGTGGGAACGAATTAATTAAAAAAAAGAATTCTACGTCCCCTGCGGGGCTGCGTAGTTATTAATTATTTGCATGCTGGGAAATTTGTGGGCTATAAATAGTTCAAAAATAGCAGACGAGAATTCATTGTATTTTCTTTTATTTCTCCCTATAAATATCATGAATATGTCTTGGAATTCCAAGACATATTTACAGAGAGAAATAAAACATACAGTATAGTCCTAATTTGTTTGGCGGATATTTCCGCCACTAGCATGCAAAGAGTTAACCCCTTCAACCCCACAGAAAATTACTAATCATTTGCAAACACTGTAGATGGGAGACAGTCTGACAAACTTCTTAATCGGACGCACAGACAAACACATAGACGGACACACAGTCCAAACACTATATGCCCCCCCCAGCTCTACCGAGATCCTGGGGCGTAAAACATATTTTTGGCTCCTTTTAGAGAATATTTTTCCAGCTACAGTGGAACCTCTCTAAACAAGGAAACATCTGTGATCTTATTTTTGATGGGTTTCTTAGTCATTATCTCAGGTGATAATGCTGGTTCAAGATCGCATATAACACAACTATGGCTCAGAATGATCAAATGCCTGATTTACGGTGAAACCTCTCTAAACCGGACACCCCGGGGACCTCCCAGAGTGTCCGGTTTAGAAAGGTTTCACGTTCATGTCCGCAATCACTATTACAAAATGAAGTGTATTTTTTTTTACCAGCTTCAAGAAAACAGTATGCTCTGGGTATACACTGGTTGAAAATAGCCAACAGTTTAGACTCAATAGGCTCCACTGGTGATAAGCTGATCAGGGTATACACTGGCCAATAAATAATGCTCATGAGTGTAAACTTGTACAACAGTACATGAATGACAAGCTTAATTTGGACTTGTACTGATTAACCCTTTCACCCCGAAGTAACTGCATTGGATTTTGATATGTTAATTTTGCAACCAATCAAATCGTCACAAAATGATTTTCAGACTAGTCCAATTACGAAAAGTGGGTGTTTTTGTTCTCAAAAATATGAAAATTACATGTACTTGCAAAAAGTGCAGATCCTGATGAGACGGCTCGTTACGAGCCGGCTCATCTGGATCTACACTGTTTGCCAATACCAATATACAGGCCTGTGGAGTTGAACGGGTTAATTAAAGTCAAACGATACATTTGAATAAACTTACTCGTATTTGTAGGAATTTCATTTTCATCGTCCGATTGTTGTCCTTGTTGTTGTTGTTGTCCTAACGACATGTTTCCGGATATTCTCAAATACACAGCAATTTCACACCAAGCCAACAATAAATCCTCGATATGACAAATATCTATTTCCCGCAATTGTAACAATAATAACTCTAACACAAATATACAATAAGCAGGTAACTGTATACGTATATTCCGCTTGCACGTAATAACAGATAATCACTTGTAAAGCACGTCAAATTATTTGCTCTGCACACATTGGAAAATTGTGTAAAAACTAGAAACTTCCGTTTCCTTATATACACTGCTAAGACCTATAAAACTCATCAACAATTCATCACGCCTTTAGATAATGAATGGTACTTAAATTCCTATTACATCCGACGATTCCATTGTGCTGGCAAAGTCTGAGTGACCGTCACGCGATCGCATTGATCAGACGACTAGAATTTCCCCAACAAACCTCGAAGAAAATATTTCCTCACCTCCATGTAAGAACTGGGATCAACAGAAATTTGAGAAAAACGGACAAATTCAAAAATATCTCTTGATTTAACACTAAGTTTGCAATGGCAAACAGCATAGAGGCAGTCTGCGTCTATGTTGTTTGTAACAATATTACCGCATATTTTAAACATTCACTGTTTTCACATGCGATGATTTAATATAACCATAAATCAGAACCACACCCATTACCATATATATATCAATCAAATAGCCTTAAGATAGTCATTAAGTATTAGTTTTCTCCTAATCAATTAAAAATAATAATACCACAATACAATCGCCGAAACTCCGTCATTAAATTTTACGATATTAGTATAAATTTTCCAAATACATTGTACACCAAATACCGGGCGTGTTGTGTATTCCGAATAAGGCAGGTATTTGTATGCAGTCTGTCCTTTTAGTTTCGCTCTTCTCTCAATTTGAATAGAAATAGCTTTACAATTTGACGATATACGCACATAAAAGGCTGTAATTTTGTTAGTCAATAAATAAAATTAGTTCAACCTTGGTTAAATAACCAGAAAAAAGATCAGTCCCACAATCAGTCAATGTGGTATGATCATTTGAGACAAGCCACGTGATTTTGTTCCCAAGAACAAATGCGATTTTTCATGAAATTTATTTACAGAAACTGTAATATTTCCTGTAAAGGATGCCGAAAGGTGATAACATGTTGTCACCTTTCGACATCATTTACGGAAAATATTGTAAATTTTGTAAATATTTTCATTAAAAATCGCATAATATTCTTAGGTACAAAATCACATGGTTTGCTCATATGTGACTTAGCACAATAGAAAGGGGTTATTAAGTTTGTGACCAGTTTAGTGTCAGATCCGTTTGATCAAGGTCTACACTGTTCAGTAATCAATTGGAGAAGTATTCCTCGCGCCTTTTTACAATCAGGTTGTATGAGTGAGTGAGTGAGTGAATAGGGTTTAACGTCCGCTTTTCTGACATAGAGGTACAAGCCTCAGGGAGTCTATATGCAGACGGGTCAACGGGGTCGTGTCCCGTATCCACCTGTCCGAGGGGGGTAAATCCCAACTTCAGAACTCAATATTTACAATCAAAATATATATTCAGTCCTGAAATTAGAACAACCTGATCTGGTGCCAGGCCCTCGCCACACCAGCATCATTTATCCCATCCCCTAAAAGTAATAGGATTAGCGCTAATCTTACTTTTATATATGGGGCATAGCCTGACTCAACTCTCACATACAAAAAATGTACATGAGGGCCAAATCCGGTATAGTGGGTTCCGGAAAGTATGAACCCAATCGTTAAGCCAGTTTAGTCGCCTTTTACGACAAGCAATGGCTACTGCAGCACTATTCTCAGGATCAGTTGATCCCGCCCCGGTGCCTGCACGAGGCCTCGGTTGTATAAGTGAGCTAGCTGATCAGGAGCTACACAGGTTAAAATCGCAATAAGCCCTTGTTTCTTGTAGACCGTCAATTATCGTACAGTATCAGAGGAAATGAGCACTTAAGATGATAGCATTATCAATACTTATAGTTCTTCATAGTATTTTTGAAGAAAACAAATATTACTGTTGTTTCAAAAGTTCAGCGTGTGATGACCGTATTATTTTTGAAAAAGATATTTATATTGTTTCACCAGTTCAGCACGTGATGATAAATGCACTGTGTTACAGACATATAATGTGATGAAGCAAATAAGAATTTTGTTTCACAAATTGTGCTTACTACCAGGTACCATTATAACAGAAAGATACTGGTGTTATCCACTTAACTCATTATAGGCCGGATACAATTACTGTAGTTCTGAAAATTTGAGATTTTTTCCCCCGTTATTTTCTACATTTCTCCATAAAAGTATATGTTGTTACCACTCATATGAACCGTCTCGACGAGACGGTTCAAATGAGTGGTAACAACATATACTTTTATGGAGAAATAAACAAAATAATCAGATTTTTTCAATAAAAAAAATATTGCATCGATAGACTTCAATGGGTTGTTAATGCATGCTTCTCCTCGGTTTATCCCAGTCTGTCATAGTATGAATTGAACACAACACATATTTGCCAGAATTTGATCAAATAAAATCCATGAATAATTCACACAAGTTTATTTTCTAATCCTGTTACCAATTGTATGTGCTATACATATCACTTATGCTGTAGGAAGTAAATGCCGGTATTGCTAAACCTCAAACAGTGCATTTGCTTGTCATAGGTCGTTTGTGGTACATGAACCATAACTCACATATTGAATATCTAAGATATAATCTGAGACACACTTTCATTAACCCTTCCACCCCTAAGTAACTGGAATGTATTTTAATATGTTAATTTTGCAGCCAATACAATTGTCACAAAATGATTTTTAGACTAGTCCATTATGAAAAGGGGGGTGTTTTTTTTTAAAAAAATGTGAAAATTATTTGCAAAAAGTGCAGATCCTGATGAGACGGCTCGTCGTCACGAGCCGGCTCATCAGTTCTACACTGTTTGCCAATACCACTATACAGGTCTGTACTGTTGAAAGGGTTAAAGGCACTGGGTATCAGATTATGTCTCCAGATATTCAATATGGGCTTTCATGCTTTACGGACTGAAAGTTACCTACCGCATTAACCTTAAATAGCATTAACCTTAAATATTCGGAAACAATTTGCTTTAGGAAACACCTATTAGTATGAAAGGTACATGCCCAAAATTACTTTCAAAAAGTGCAGATCCTGATGAGACGGCTCGTTACGAGCCGGCTCATCTGGATCTGCACTTTTTGCATAAACCGTTATAGCGGGATTTCGGGTTCAAAGGGTTAAAGGTACATGCCCACTCAGTAGGCACATATGTTCTTTATAGGAATTAAATAAGTGTATAATTGTGTCACTATTCCACCAGTTCTAAAAATTATGAGTGCCCGTTATACATATATAATCGTTTAGTAATAGTATTTTACTGATAGTGACTCGCGGTGTCAGGTATCAGGCTATTTTCATATGCAAATGAGATATGGTATTTTTTAATTATTTATACTATTTAAATGTGTCGCCTGAAAAAAATATATAATATTTTCGACAGATGGTAAAGTATGATAATTGCGCATCAAAAAAAATATACAGAGATTAAATAGTAATGTCCGTTAACAGTTTAAAAAAACACGGTTATCACCCGATATCAGTGGAAATTTACGTCTGATATAAAATGTATAATAATGCCAATCAATATGAATGTTTATTTTGCCAGAAACTGTTTCAAATGATGTCTCCGATATAAAGAACAGTTTGTGCCTACTGAGTGGGCATGCACCTTTAAATGGGGTTTCCCAAAGAAAATTGTATCCAAACATTGTTATACTGCCATACTAACCACAAATACGCTCACTGTTGTGAGGAAACCATATATTTGTATGTGTTTCCCCAGATAAATGGTGTCCGAATATTTAGGGTTTTTACGGGATATCAACCAAATGGACCTTTTATTTGATCAAATTTTAAGAGAGATAACGTGGTAATGCATTTTTGTTATTACCATACAAGGAAGCACAATTTGTGAAAATAATTGCCATCAGCAACACGATTATATTTCAATACAAGAAAGTGTGTACATGACGAAAGACTCGTAGAATCTCAAATTATTGATCATTCTGTAAGGTACCTTTTCTCATCGTGTGGTCCATATAATCCACCAATCCTGTGATTCATTGAATGTGGCCAAATTGTAAATTGTAATGATCAAAATGTGTTCAAGAAGGGTTTTATGGGCATTAAGCAGTCGTAAATAGAGTTTGTCAGATCTAAAGACTTCCTACATTGTACAGTAATGTTTAGTATGTGTGTAATCAGAAAGGTTTGCAAGTGGCAAGTGGTCATATATTCAAAGAACAAGTCAATCATCCATAGAAGGTTCTATATAGGAATGAATGGCCTTTTTGTGGAATTTATCGGGGTATAAACTTGGAAAAGCCACTTTCGCAATTGGCGATAAAAAATTACAATTTTCGAAAAAACAATAATATATTTTTTTAATCTTTTCGAAAATTGTAATATTTTATCGCCAATTGTTTATTTTTATCCTATTGGTTATTATAGGAATGAATGGCCTTTTTGTGGAATTTATCAGGGTATAAACTTGGAAAAGTCGCTGGAATACTGGACGAAGGCCGGAAGGCCTCGTCCAGTATTCCTGTGACTTTTCCAAGTTTATATCCGCGATAAATTCCACAAAAAGGCCATTCATTCCTTATAATTCCAGCATTTGAAATAAATTCATCAAGCAAATGTGTTTATTTTCCGTTTTCTTAAGAATTAATTTAAATGCGCCTCACGGTTATGGAAAGTAGTTCGGCATGGGAGTTTACTGGGATATAAATTTTGGACAGAGACTTGCTACGGGCCAATCAAATGTTAGGGAATTGTGTAAATATTTTTGTGCTGGAATTATAAACATATAAAACCACCTTCCTGTGACATATGGTATTGGTATCAACAAGCAAGCAAACTGACTAAGTAAAGGTGAATCAATCAATGTCACTTGAAGCATACCTCCAGATAAGCTTTGTGTCTAAAGGTTTAACCACACTAAATGATCAGATATTCATGCACGGTGTGGTCAAGAGTAGTATGTTAAAAAAATAAGTCAGATTTGTTATGCGATAGACACTCTTTGCTTGCAGAAAACTGATGCACTAATTTCCTTCACAGGCATGTTAATGTATCATTTACATCAGTTTCAAGCATATGCTTTGGGATTATTTTGTAAGTCGGATCATGTTTGTCATGTGAGGCGGTTTCAATTCCAGCCGCTGACTTTTTGCGCCACCACCAGGGTGGTCACAGGAGATTGAATTTATCTTTCTTAACAATAATTAAAGGTACATGCCCACTCAGTAGGCACCAAATGTTATTTATAGGAATTAAATAAGTGTATAATTCTGTCACTATTCCACCAGTTCTAAAAATTACGAGTGCCCGCTATACAGATATAATCATTTAGTAATATTTATTTTACTGATAATTTTATTTTTTCAGGTGACGCATTTAATTAGTTACGCGCGGTGGTATCAGGCTATTTTCATATGCAAATGAGGCATGATATTTTTTAATTATTTATACTAATTAAATGCGTCACCTGAAAAAATAAAATTTTCAACAGATTATAAAGTATGATCCTTGCACATCAAAAAGTAAATACAGAGAATCAATAGTAATGTCTGTTAACATTTAAGAAAACACAGTTATCACCCCTGATATCAGTGTGGAAATTTAAGTCTGATATAAAATGTATAATAATTCCAATCAATACGTGGTGTAATGGTGAATAAATGTTTATTTTGCTAGAAAATGGCTCAGATGAGGTATCTGATAGAAAGCAAATTGTGTGACTACTGAGTGGGCATGTACCTTTAAACCTATATTTTAATTAGTGATTATCCAGAGGAGAACGACTGCAGGTTATGGGAAAATAGGGCCCACAACATCCATACGAAAAATGAAAGTAGCAGAGAATAGCAAAATGTGTGGTTATTGGTTAGTTTATTTAGGAAATTCTTTGGTGGTGGTGGACCTCTAAGCATCAATAATGAATTCTTAAATTTGTCGATACAGCGAGAAGAATAGGAATTGCATCAACGTAAACTTGCGGTAAAACTTTGCGTCACAGAAAATGTTGCTCATAAAGCTTTTTTTGAACCGCCTACATAAAAAATCTCTATTATCACTACAGTATTTGCTGACAAGTGTCATTTTAGTGTATCAATATAATTAATATTCAGGTGACGTTTAATGAAATTCACCAATTGTTACTCGATATATTTTTGGCCAAAATCAACATCCGCTGGAAGCCGGATCAAGTAATCAAATATGCCCTGCATGGTGACACAAACTGGCCAACCTACATGTAGTCTTCAAACATAGCTAAGTAATAGTTGATCATAAAAGTGCAAGTGTATTTGATTTAAACGAGGCCGTAAGGCCGTGATCTAACTGATTTGTATCATTTGCCAAATATGGAAAATTGGCACATGCGCAATTCTATGTGGGCGCGGCTCATTAATGACAGGAGCTGTTTTTGATCGCTCGACCTGCCACGGAATTGACACGGTCCAATCAGAATTCTAGTGCCAGGTGGGGGGGGGGGGGGGGGGGAAGTCCCTCCATGTGCCATGTTTACGTCGTCATATACGCGTTGTCTGGCTCATTTCCTGTTGACATCATTCAGTCATTTCACTTCATGGAACAAAGTTGTAGGCTGTGTTTTTTACATGTGAACTACAATGGAATCGGACGACGACATTTTATCGTAAATAGCGATAGGGTTGGAAAATGAATACATTACAGAAATTTTGAAATTAATGCTATTAAAAGTACATTGGTTTAATTGAATAAAGTTTCTCAAATATTCCTCATTTTGAGTCAATGCTGCCAGGTGGGCCCGAATTCATAGGAGGGTTCAAATGAGTGGTCATAACCTGTACCTTCATTGAGAGGAACAGCCGTGCAATAATTGCCGTGCGTATAAGTGCCCATACTTTTCAGATATACGCACGGCAATTATTGCACGGCATCTCATTAAATTAGGCTCCACCCCTTTAGTTACGACACATTCTAAGCTCCACCCCTTTAGATGCACAGAACAACAACTTGGTATTGGAAATGTATAGCAGGTGCGTGTATAATGCTGAAGGTCTTTGGGCTATGATACAACCTCACATTATTTTCACATATGATCAACTAATACACTCGCAATAGCATAAACCAGCTTTGTGGTCTTTTCTGAGCATTAAAGTCATTTTTCTGACTGACCGTTGCAAGGCGGGACCTTTTTCCAACAAAAACATGTTTAGTGGTTATTATGTTGCTAGATTTGTATATGTGGTCCGTGACTGTATAAATGTTAAACATGATCTTATGTAGGCCCAATTCTTCATATTGCAACACAGATAGTGAAGCAGACCTGTTTACCCATAGTTCTATGTGATAGAACGGCGGCAAATCTATTTTTGCAATCTGTTTTTCTCATCAGTAACAACAACAAATACAAAGTTGCTGAGATTTTGTCACACAGAACTAGTTTACCCCCAAGCGAATGCCGTCAGTAGTCAAAAAGCAATATGTCAGTAGTTTTCAATGACTCAGTAGTTTTGTGTGAATCATAAACACCAAACGTCTTTCGTTGATTTCCATCGGCATCGGTACCGCACATTACGATTTTTAGTTAGAGTAAAAGCTTAGCGAGCCTACAGTGGATATACCTAGGTTCTGGATAATAATAAGCCTTCGTTGGCCAGTTACTAGAGCTATAAGCATACAAAAACAATTATTCAAAACTTTTTAAAACAATAAACTCATCGTAAAAGTGAAACCAAATTTATCTAAAAGTCCTTCTTGTTTCCATGTCGTCCATTTTGTTAACGTATCACCCAGGCGCTTGTAGAAAATAGACTGTGACCTTAGACTCTGGATTTTTGTTGTTGGGTTATTCTCATCCTGTAGTGTGGCGCACCATCGGATCAGAGTAAAAAATGGTTATCTAAAAAAGACTAAATTATCAGAGGAGTGTACAGTAAACAATTTTCTACCATTTCCTTTGCCAGTCATAAATGACAATAATATTATCACAAGGCTAATAATCATAATGCAAGATGCTTTCAGATCACGTTTAATTTTCATTTGTGGTACATGCTATTTTACCATATTCATTATGGTGCACACTACAGGCAGGATTTATACCAACAACAAGATAATAACAATCTACAAACTGTAACCTATTATTGTGAGCATTTTTGTAAGCAACAGAACAATAAATTATATTAAAAACACAGAGTTTATATCTACATCTGTGTAATCAGGCGCGGATCCAGGATTTCGGGTTAGGGGGCATCCCCCCCCCCCCCCGTAATTTTTTTGAAATCTACATCGCATTTCCTGCGTTCTGGCGCATTTTGGAGCAAAAAAAAAAACCCAATAAACAATAAATTCACAACGCGAATGTAGAAACGGGCCTTGTAACTTGTAAAAAATCTTTACTTGGCGAATTTTAGGGGGGGGGCGCGCGCCGGGTCCGCCCCCCCTTGGTAATCAAATATAATTCTGCATTAGTTTGTTATTGTTTTTCATATTAGACCCCCCAATAGCATGGCGACCAGTGTACAGTAGCGTAACCATTTGTCGGGATTACCCCCGCGTCGGGAATTTTCGTAAACCGCATTTGTCACTAATCACGGAAACTTTCATCGTCAGTTTCCCGGACATTTTTTGCAGAAGACACCTATCTGTCAAATGGAGAAAAATATTCAACATCGCCCTTGGTCATGTAAGGTTTTAATCAAAATTGTTAGAATACCTTCAAAATGTTGTATTTCAGCTATTCCCACTTTTGTCCACTCATAAACATCATTATTGAAAAAGATTTACAAAGCATGGTTCTGTCAGTCTGCGTCACTGGATTCTTTAGCCATTTTGAGCAGTCAATGTCATGTAAACACAGACTGGTAGCTGTCCAATTACCAGAAGAGAGTTTCTCATTATACTGGGGGGTCTTATATGAAAAACAATAAAAAAACAAACACAGAATTATATTTGATTACACAGATGTAGATATAAACTCCGTGTTTTTAATATAATTTATTGTTCTGTTGATTATAAAAATGCTCAGAATAATATTCTACAGTTTGTAGATTGTTATTATCTTGTTGTTGGTATATATCCTGCCTGTAGTGTGCAATTTAATGAATATGGTAAAATAACATGTACAACAAATGAAAATTAAACGTGATCTGAAAGCATCTTGCAGTATGATTATTAGCCTTGTGATAATATTATTGTCATTTATGACTGGCAAAGGAAATGGTGGAAAATTGTTTACTGTACACTCCTCTGATAATTTAGATAACCAGTTTTCACTCTGATCCGATGGTGCACCACACTACAGGATGAGAATAACCCAACAACAAAAATCCAGAGTCTAAGGTCACAGTCTATTTTCTACAAGCGCCTGGATGATACGTTAACAAAATGGACGACATGGAAACGAGCAGCACTTTTTGATAAATCTGGTTTCACAGCACTTTTACGATAAGTTTATTGTTTTAAAAAGTTTTGAATAATTGTGTTTGTATGCTTATAGCTCTAGTAACTGGCCAACGAAGGCTTATTATCCAGAACCTAGGTATATCCACTGTAGTCCCAGATATAATGAGCTCTATTCTGGTAATTTGACAGCTACCAGTCTGTGTTTACATGACCTTGACTGCTCAAAATGGCTAAAAAATCCAGTGACGCTGACCGACAGAACCATGCTTTGTAAATATTTTTCAATACTGATGTTAAAAGTGGGAATAGCTGAAATACAACATTTTGAAGGTATTCTAATTTTGATTAAAACCTTACATGACCAAGGGCGATGTGGAATATTTTTCTCCATTTGAAAGAATGTCTTCTGCAAAAAATTGTCCGGGAAACTGACCGTGAAAGTTTCCGTGATTAGTGAACAATGCGGTTTACGAAAATTCCCGACGCGGGGGTAATCCCGACAAATGGTTACGGTACTGTACGATTCATGGACTGGCATTGGCGAGTAGAATTGTGAATTTGCTTTAAACTTTCTCAAATGATCCAGAATGGCAGTTTGTGGCTCTTCGTTGAAAATGACGGACACCGGGTATTCAGATTGACTTCAGTTATTTTTGCTTTTTGTGCAACTGTTTAGCGTTCAAAAAAAGTTAGATTTTAGAAGAGACCGCGCCTACTTTACTGACTGACTTGTTGAGACCTCGCTCTGATGTTACGCGCATTTTAAAACGCTTATTTTGATTGGCGGACACAAATAGCCACGCTAATACTTACACTACTGTTGTAAATATAGCATCCAATAAAAACCATCGACATATAAGCCATTGAAACACGGCTGCAATTAATTTCCGGAAGTCGCGATTCGCATCCTGCGATGTTCGTACTTTTTCAATTTCGCCACCGGCCATCTCGGATCGAAAATCAGATTTATTTACTTTTTTTTTAGAAAATTCCGTAGGATGATCGTATCAATCCGTATTCCGTATTTTCTGGGTTAAATCCGTAGAAAATACTGAAAATCCGTAGGCAAATTTGCCAACATAAGTTGTCCTTATAGGTTTAACCACATTAAATCATCAGATATTCATGCGCGGTGTAGTCAAAAGTACGTTAAATAAAAAATATGCCATAGACACTCTTTGCTTGCAGAAACCAGTCAATTAATGCACTCACACTTGGTGCACATATGTTATTTATATATGGTTCTAGAATAATTTAAATGAAATAAAGAAATAATATGTTTATTTGTGTTCAATAAATTGTTTAAAGTGGAATGCCGCTTGATGAGTAAAAACTTAATATAAGGATTACCCCTCGCGATAGTGAAAAGGGGATATAGCGTTAGTGCATGTCCGTGCGTGCGTCCATGTGTGCGTGCGTAACACTTTCGTTTAGCATTTGCGTTTAGCAAATATGTTTAACTCGTTTCTTTGCAACCACTTGTAGGATTTCAATAATATTTGGCAACAGTGTTTACCACAATATAATTGAGTGTCACATATGTACCCGGGTTCTTACGCCCAAGGTCAAGGTCACGAAATTGTACTTAGTATTTACGTTTAGCATTTGCGTTTAGCAAATATGTTTAACTTGTTTCTTTGCAACCGCTTGATGGATTTCAATAATATTTGGCAACAGTATGTACCTGAATATAATAGAGTGTCACATATGTACCAGGGTTCTTACGCCCAAGGTCAAGGTCACGAAATAGGTTTTAGCATTTATGTTTAGCATTTGCGTTTAGAAAATGTGTTTCACTCGATTTCTTTGGAACCGCTTGATGCCACGCGAGGGGATTTGATTCGTGCAACGATGCCATTTCTTGTTATTATTGGCAAATCATTTATTCAGTGAAAATAAGTACCATATTATATTTTTTGCCTGTGAAAATAAACAACTTGTGTAATTTATGGATTTTTGTCTACAGATAAACATTCGAGTATCCAGTATTGTCCCAGTTCACGTCACAAACGCCTCCTAGCACCGGCTTAAGCGAAACTCAATGTAAAGGGTACACAAATAACACCATAAATGGGGAATATATGAACAGTTGTCAAAATGACAGTCGTGCTCAACGACCACCATGGATCGGGTAAAAAATAACAACACTGGAAGAACAACCGTGGTCGCCAAATTCTGACAGGCAAGATCTCTTTGATGTACGTATTCAAACGGACATAACTTTGACAATATTAGAGATACAATTAAAGAAATGCAATACACCATTGTTTTTGTATTGAAACAAGCTTTACGATGATATATAACACTTATATATTTGATGAAATTTTAAATTGCACTTGTTTTCCCTACTCACAGGATTCATACAGCTAGGCCAAGAATGCAAGATGAAATTCAAGGACTTTTCAAGGAGTTGTTTTCATTGACAAGGAGTCAAGTTATTTCCAATATTCAGTAGTCACCGATTTTGCGCCCATTCGGGATTGTAAATACACTTCCCTTTCACGCCTTTGTTACTCATAACAGAAATTCAAGTACGTTTAAGTTTATAGTTGCGACGGTAACTTGCAATATACTCCCGTACTCGTCCGTAGCTACGGGACTAATTGCAAGAGTTACCGTTCGCAAACAAAGTCACTCAACCGGTACACGAGGTTGTTGTTGTTGTTCTAAAATTCAGCCGCTGACTTTTCGGCTAAGATCCCATGACGTAAACTCTGATCGAACATTATTGTATTACCGACAAGCAACGTATTTTACCGGCATATACTACTTTCTCATAGTGTATATAGCATGTTTAACTCATAGTTGGTCCATGCACAGCACAACCAGTGAGCGTGGACGGAAATATGTGCGAAACTACCTGGTTGCGAACAAATGGTAGGGCGAAATAGAAGCTCATAGAAATCAAATTAAATTATTACGTCAGAAAGCTTCCGGTTATGTGGTGGCGCTAGCTGTAATGGCCAGCTAAATTTAGAAGCACTGCGTGGGGAAGCCGATGCTCCCAACTTCGGGGAGAAGTAGGGAGTGAGTATATTCCTAAGATTTCTCTTCAAAAGGAGATGTTTATTTAGTCAAAAATAAATATTAGAAAATAATTTTATATGTTCGTTATAGTTTCAACTGATTTTCAAGGAGTTTATTGAGAATTTGAAGGAATTTTTAATTAAGGACAAAGCAAGGCTTTTTACGATTCAAGTGGTTTTCCAGGAGCTCAGGTCAAATTCAAGGAGTTTTCAATGCCCGTGTGAACCCCGACCTTGACACAGTAAAATAACCAATTTCTGCATGTGTCTGTTCTTTATTAATAATTTATTGATACACCTTTGACAGTTTTATGCCGCTAACATATCAAACATGCCGGATAACCCATTGCAAAAATCACTCTTCCATGCATTACATTAAAGAGATGGGGTTAAATTGCTACCCTCGTGAGAGGTATGGAGCGGGGTAGCAACTTTGTTCTAATCCCGACCCTACATGACCATAGGTATAGTCGTGACGTCATGACTGTCTTGACAAACAGTCATGATGGTTTATAATTACTCTTGTAAAGTAATAAGTAAAAAAAAAAAAAAAAAAAAAGTGGCATTTTCCTGTGGAATTTTCAAAAACAGTGATAAATTGATCAAATTTACATATTTTTTACATAAAATAACTTGTGGGTTATTTCAATATGCATGTAAATAGTAGTTGTGAAATATGTTAAGCTTTTATTGTTTATAGATATTAAAAAGAAATCATTTTTATTGACAAAATTCATGAATATCTGAGAAAAACAAAATGTTTTTCTTTAGCAAAAAATTGTATTTAAATCAACAATATCCTAAAGAAAAAAAATATCATAAATATCCGCTTCTAGACCGAAGTTAGATCGTATTGTAAGTACGATCGAAGAACGATTTTTTTTCACTTGCAAATGATCGAGCTCAAGATCGGTTATGAATATATCGGTTAAACAGAATATCCAGATTGTACATAGGCCGGTGTAAAAATCGTACCTAGATCGGTATGAAAATCGTACTTAGATCGGTGTAGAAAATCGTACCTAGATCGGTATGAAAATCGTACTTAGATCGGTGACGAAAATCGTACCTAGATCGGTATGAAAATCGTACTTAGATCGGTGACGAAAATCGTACCTAGATCGGTATGAAAATCGTACCTAGATCGGTATGAAAAGTGTACCTAAATCGTGCCTACATCGGTGTAAAACATCGTATTTAGATCGGCATACAAATCGTATGAAAATTGTGCTCAGATCCGTATACAAATCAAAATGTTATCAGCATAAATAAATCATATTGAAACTAGAAATGTGGCCTGTCGGCACACGAATGCCCCCGCTGGCAGCCAAAGAAAACAAGGTATATTTGAATGTGGATTTGTCACAGGGTGGCAGAGGACCATTGGAGCAATGCGTGTGTGAAATGTGAAGCAGATCCGAGCAAGGAAACATAAATTATAAGGCATTTACCCAGCGTCAAGGTTTCGAACACACCAAGTCTGTGACCTTGACCATGGGCTTAGCGGGGGCGGCACGAATGTGGCAGAGGACCATTGGAGCAATGCGTGTGTGAAATGTGAAGCAGATCCGAGCAAGGAAACAGAAATTATAAGCCATTTACCCGAGCGTTAAGGTTTCGAACGCACCAAGTCTGTGACCTTGACCCTATGCTTAGCGGGGGCGGGACGAATGTGGATTTGTCACAGGGCGGTAGAGGACCATTGGAGCAATGCGTGTGTGAAATGTGAAGCAGATCCGAGCAAGGAAACAGAAATTATAAGCCATTTACCCAACGTTAAGGTTTCGAACGCACCAAGTCTGTGACCTTCACCCTGGGCTTAGCGGGGGCGGGACGAATGTGGATTTGTCACAGGGCGGTAGAGGACCATTGGAGCAATGCGTGTGTGAAATGTGAAGCAGATCCGAGCAAGGAAACAGAAATTATAAGCCATTTACCCAGCGTTAAGGTTTCGAAAGCACCAAGTCTGTGACCTTGACCCATGGGCTTAGCGGGGGCGGGACGAATGTGGATTTGTCACAGGGCAGTAGAGAACCATTGGAGCAATGCGTGTGTGAAATGTGAAGCAGATCCGAGCAAGGAAACAGAAATTATAAGCCATTTACCCAGCGTTAAGGTTTCGGGACGTACGTACGTACGTACGTACGGACGCCGGTAACACTATATGCCCCCCCCCCCCCCCCCCTCACCATTCGGTGGCGGGGGCATAAACAATTGTGCTTAGATCTGTAAAACAGTATTGTACTTAGACATAAATTAACTACATTTGTCAGTAAGCGGGGGCTTACAGAATACCCCCCGCGTCAGCCCTGACCTATAATGAATTCCAGCTCGCATACTATCATTTTCAGATAAAAGACTATGTCAGAACATATGGAGAGTGCGATGGCGGTTCCAGTTGAAAAAAGCAAACAAGACATTCTAAGTCCGTGACCTTGACCCCTGGCATAAATGGGGGTCGTAGGTTTGTTGCAGAATGATGTATGAGTGTCAGAGAAGGGCCGGGTAAAATATCACTGCATTCCGCAAAGGGAAAGAGAAGTTATAAGGAAATTTACATTTGTTAAGTTTTAGTTTTTTTCTAAGTTTATAAGTCCGTGACCTTGAGCCCTGGCATAAATGGGGGTCGTAGGTTTGTTGCAGAATGATGTATGAGTGTCAGAGAAGGGGTGGGTAAAATATGAAAGATTTCCGCAAAGGGAAAGAGAAGTTAAAAGGAAATTTACAATTGTTAGGTTTTCGTTTTTTTCTAAGTTTATAAGTCCGTGACCTTGACCCCTGGCATAAATGAGGGCCGTAGGTTTGTTGCAGAATGATGTATGAGTGTCAGAGAAGGGGCGGGTAAAATATGAAAGATTTCCGCAAAGGGAAAGAGAAGTTAAAAGGAAATTTACAATTGTTTAGTTTTGTGACGGACGGAAACACGGAAGCACGGAAAGACGGACAGACGACGGACGGACGGACGGACAAGCTGACTCCAGTATACCCCCACAACTTCGTTGCGGGGGGGGGGGGGGGGGTGGTATAACAAAATAACCATCAACGAGTGGCAGCTAATCTCCGACCCACAGCTTGTCAGTAAAACAAAACAGCCATTAGAGAGTGGCAGCTAAGCTCCGACCCGCCACTCGTGTGTGCACTTACACGCTGACCCCACTGTACAGTCGCAAGGAAACTCCAAAGTGCAACCGGTTGATCTCATATTGACAAAGTGTGACGATGAGGCATCTAACCTATGACTAGGTGGAAGACTCGGACCTAGGACCTGATAAATGGCTCATTTGTAAACCGTTACCCCACCGACCAATTTCTGTACAATACTTATAGACACTATAAAATATGTGGATTTCTGAATAAACAAGCTGATTAATTGATACATTGTGGCACAATGTTATCACATTCCAATAGTTTGGTAAAAAGTTTTTCCTAATATAGTCAAAATGTGTCCCTACTGATGGAATAGCTGTCTTATTTACTAAGTTAACTGTTCAACTAAGAAGCTAACCTGTCATGTCACTAGATAGTTCTGCATCAAGTGTAATATCAATTTTGCTATGCTGATCCATTATGCTGTTCGCCATGTTGTTTACACTACCAGATGCGCAGCATTAGCAGAAACAAATGTGACGTTGTAAACACGCATTTGATGGATGTCATACATCACACAATATACGTTACTTACTGACGTCAGAACGTTATGACATTTTAACTGCACAGACCACAGGTGATTCTAGCATGTTTTGGATGGTCAATTATTGTATATACATGAAACACCTTTCTAAACAATGTACAAAGCAATTCAAATACGCCGGGGTCTGAAGATTATGTAATTATGAAAGGTACAAAACTCGCATTCGTCACCAGTGAAAGAACAAGAGAGTCATGATGGCCCTAATTCGCTCACCTGACTCCATGAACACCAGAGGAGAATGTGACATTGAGTTCATATGTGTTTTAAAAAAATTGTGCCATCTTTAGATGGCGGTCATCTTGGATTAAGCGATGACTCTCATTTTACCAAATCTGAAAATGCTTCACCCAAGGATCTTAACTTACTATGAAGTTTGGCCAGCATCGGCCATGTGGTTCCTGAGAAAAAGACCTTTTGGAGGCCATCATGGATGACATAACATAATAATCCGATTGCGACAAATATTGCACTAGAGCAATCGCCTCGTCGATACCTTCAATTTGATATATAACATGAGCATATTTGGTCAAAAATAAAATTTTACCCCATGGGCCACGCCCATTTTTGACCCCAGGGTCACCATTTTAACACCTTTGAAAGATCATTTTACGTCAATCATGCCTACCAAGTTTCGTCGAAATCAGGCTGGCGGTTCATGAGAAGATTTTTTAAGAATTTGTGCTATTTTTAGACGGCGGCCATCTTGGATTAGCGACGACCTCCGTTTTAACAAATCTGAAAAGGCTTCACCCATGGATCATAACTGTGAAGTTTGGCCACCATGTGTCAAGCGGTTTGTGTGAAGAAGAATTTTGAAATCTCTAATAAAAGAACGACCTTTTGACCTTTCGGTGGCCATCTTGGATGACATGACCATCCAATTTCGACAAAAAATGTACCAGAGCGATCGCCTCTTTGATACCTTCGATTTGATATAGACATGACCATATTCGGTCAAAAATAAAATTGACCCCAATTTATGGGACCCACGGGCCACGCCCATTTTTGACCCCGGGGTCACCATTTTAACAACTTTGAAAGAGCATTCTACATCGATCATTCCTACCAAGTTTCGTCGAAATCCGGCAGGCGGTTCATGAGAAGAAGATTTTTTAAGAATTTGTGCTATTTTTAGACGGCGGCCATCTTGGATGAGCGACGACCTCCATTTTAACAAATCTGAAAAAGCTTCACCCATGGACCATAACTTTTAAGTTTGGCTACCATGGGCCAAGCGGTTCATGTGAAGAAGAATTTTGAAATCTCTAATAAAAGAACGAGCTTTTGACCTTTCGGCGGCCATCTTGGATGACATAACCATCCGATATCGACATAAAATGCACCAGAGTGATCGCCTCGTTGATACCTTCGATTGGATATATGACATGACCATACTCGGTCAAAACTAAAATTTGACCCTAATTTGACCCTACGGGCCACGCCCATTTTTGACCCCGGTGTCACCATTTTAACAACTTTGAAAGAGCATTGTACATCGATCATTCCTCCCCCCCAACCAACCCCCCCCCCCCCCCTTCTAACCAAGTTTTGTAGAAATCCGATAGGCGGTTCTTGAGAAGAAATTTTTTGAAGAGACATGTGCTATTTTTAGACGGCGGTCACCTTGGATTACGTAATGACGTCATTTTAACAACTTTGTAATCCCCCTACCTAAGGACCATGACCATGAAGTTTGGTGACTATAGGCTCAATGGTTACCGAGTAGAAGACGTTTGAACATGTTCACGGACGACGGACGACGGACACATTGCGGTAACAATGTTTGGTGACTATAGACCCAATGGTTACCGAGGAGAAGACGTTTGAAAATGTTCACGGACGATGGACGACGGACACATTGCGGTAACAATAGCTCACATGAGCTTCGCTCAGGTGAGCTAAAAAGCCACACAAAGTCGTAATGGTTACTCGCCTATACTACAACGTGTTACAGTCACAGGTGGAAGACTCGGACCTATGACACCAAAAAAATGCCTATTAAACAAATCCTATTAACCCACCCACTTGGTCTCGTACAGTACCATATTCTATTTATAAAGGTGAGTATCAATATGGCTATTATAGAAAGAGCCCTCTCTTTTCCGGCTCGCACAAACACAATACACATCGATTAAATGTATGAATTATGTCACTGGCAATCGATAAAGGTATTAGGTGTGTGAATATACTCACTTCAAATTGCTATTTCCAGCATTTATTCAGTTATTCGCATTTTCTATACCCCATCCAAAGCGAAATTTGCGTGTACGAAAGAATCTCACACAGAATCGGAGGACGTCCGGCGTGGATTATCGGTCATATTTGGCCGATAGCTGATCGCCAGCTCAAACTAAAGTCGTGCACCATGACCATATACATTAGAAACTCCAACCATACAAAGTTCGTCCAATTGTGATCGTTCACCGATCTAAAAAACACTTTTTTCTATTTGCATTGGCTTTCATTCATGATCGCGTACTATCAGATTATGTATTGTATTTCTTATATTTAAGGGTGGGAATTGGCTCGATGACCTTCCATACCCGGACATATAAGTCCATAAAAGCCGAATTTTGAAGTGTTTTATGTGATATATGTATGTGCAGAGCGGACAGATGTATATAAATGTGTGCCGAAATGGGACTCTGCTTAGGTTCAATACGATCCTGTAATTCCGCGCAGTGTCCCGGTGTCAGAATATGTCTTCCAGAAACCCTGAAAAGGGAAAGTTCTCGCGTCTATTTTTAGGTTTAGCCAATCAGAGATGTTCTTACATAGACGCTTCGATGCTTGTATTATGGAAGATGGTGCATTGACCCAGTTCCAGATAATGAACGAAATTAGACAAAAAAGTGTGTTTTAGATCGGTGAACGATCACAATTGGACGAACTTTGTATGGTTGGAATTTCTAATGTATATGGTCATGGTGCACGACTTTAGTTTGAGCTGGCGATCAACTATCGGCCAAATATGACCGATAATCCACGCCAGACGGCCTCCGATTCTGTGTGAGATTCTTTCGTACACGCACATTTCACGTTGGATGGGGTATACAAAATGCGAATAACTAAATAAATGCTGGAAACAGCGATTTGAAGTGAGTATATTCACACACCTAATACCTTTATCGATTGCCAGAGACAGAAGTCATACATTTAATCGATGTGTATTGTGTTTGTGCGAGCCGGAAAAGAGAGGGCTCTTTCTATAATAGCCATATTGATACTCACCTTTATACATATAATATGGTACTGTACGAGACCAAGTGGGTGGGGTAATGGGATTTGTTTAATAGGCATTATTTTGGTGTCATAGGTCCGAGTCTTCCACCTGTGGTTACAGCGTGTCGAAACCGATGCTTAGGGTGGGTTTTCGACATAGATTTTACAGTTGCTAATTACCAGGGGCGGATCTAGAGGGGGGGGTGGGGGGAGGGGGGGGGCGAGGGGTTCCGGTGTTGCACCATCCACCCACCCCCCCCCCCCCCCCCCTCCGCCCTCCCACGTTCAGCCACGGAGCTTACAAAGATCACAGTTTACCACCAGCTGGAGTCTGTATTTAAATGCCGTAAGACACAGGAAAGTGCATTTCTGGATATCTATAGATTTCCAAAATAAATGGGGGAAGGGGGGAAGGCGGGGAGGGGCGGGGGGACATTCCCCCGGACTCCCTAGCATAATCGCTAGATTATAAGTGTAAACTGCACTAAAAACGCGTCCCACTAACCTAAATTCGCTTTTTAAAATCATGCAAACACGTTCGGACAGACGGACGGACACCAGTATACCCCCACACAACTCGTTGAGTGGGGTATAATAATTGTGTAACATACGTCAATACGCACCTTATCTGGAGCTCTGATTTGCTATTAGTGCAAACAAGCAAGTAAACTGGCTAAGTAAAGGTGATTGATTGATTGGTGTTTAGCAACCTATCAACAGCTAAGGTTATTTAGGCCGGGCCACCGGGTTCGATCCCGTATGTACATATACACCTGCTGCATTGGGGAGGTGGGGGGAGGGGGTAATCCCCCATAAATCCAGAATATTTACATAACTAGATGGCCGCGGCCTGCATGTCGCGCCTTGTGGCGAAGCATGGACACTAAAAAAAGAGATATAGTATAACGAAAAACTTTAACCAAAAAACTTAACCAAAAAACTTAACCAAAAACTTTAACCAAAAAACTTAACCAAAAACTTCAAAGTAATTTGACCTTGACATTGGGCACAGGGGCCGCACGGGATGGGGGTAGAATGAAAATATAGATGATGATAAACACCCATGTGAAGTTTGAAGGTAATGGGCAAAGCAGTTGCAGAGATATAGTATAACGAAAAACTTTAACCAAAAACTTTAACCAAAAAACTTAACCAAAAAACTTAACCAAAAACTTTAACCAAAGAATTTAACCAAAAACTTTAACCAAAAAACTTAACCAAACAACTTAACCAAAAAACTTAACCAAAAACTTTAACCAAAGAACTTAACCAAAAACTTTAACCAAAAAACTTAACCTTACAGCTTAACCAAAAACTTTAACCGGACACACGTACGCCAAACGGCCGACTATATCGCGCTTTCCGCAAGCGGGCGCGACAAAAAACTGGATGGTCGGTAAATCCGACAAATGCTCCCCGATGACGCCTGGATTGAAATTCAAAGTCCTTGACCCTGGGTATTGGTGTAGTATCATTTGACCTTGGGTTCATGGGCAGCATGGGTAGGGTATTCAATGAACATATGGATGGTGATCAATGTGTATATGAAGTTTCAAGTTGATATCCCAAGCAGTCACAGAGATATAGCAATTTGAACTAGATTGGTCAGTAAGCGAGGCTTACAGAATACCCCCAGCGTGGGCCCAGGTACCCCTAAAATATGTAAAAATTTCCAAGTGTGTGGGCTTGTGACCTTGATTCTGAGCTTAGCGGAAGCGGCATGAATGTGAATTTGTCACAGGGTGGTAGAGGTCCATTGGAGCAATGCGTGTGTGAAATGTGAAGCAGATCTGAGCAAGGAAATAGAAGTTATAACCAATTTCTCTGATGTTAAGTTTTGTAAAGAGACTATGTATGTGACCTTGACCTCGAGATTAGCGGGAATATGTCGCAGCATGATAGTATAGCCTTAGAAGAATGCATGCATGACATATTAAGAATTTTCGATGAAAGAAATATAAGTTATAACATATTTCTCTGATGTTAAGTTTTGTAAAGAGACTAAGTATGTGACCTTGACCTAGAGATCAGCGGGGGTTGGACGGTCGTAGATTTGTCACAGCATGATAGTACAACCTTAGAGGAATGCACAAGTGAAACATTAAGAATTTTCAATGCAGGAAATGGAAGTTATAACTTATTTCTCTGATGTTAAATTTTGTAAAGAGACTAAGTATTTGACCTTGACCTTGGGATCAGCGGGGGTTTGGACGGTCGTGGATTTTGCACAGCATGGTAGTAGAGCCTTACAGGAATGCATGTGTGAACTATTAAGCATTTTAGATGAAGGAAATAGAAGTTATAACAATATTTCTCTGATGTTAAGTTTACGGACGCACTGACGGATGGACAACCTGACTTCAGTATACCAAGAGTGCCGTAAGTCACAGCGAAGATGCAGAAATGTGAAGCTGTCACCAAGGCAAGAAACATTAATGAGAATTTGAAAATTTATTGCATTATTTCTTCCTCTTGTTGTGATAAACAGGTATATTTAGGTAGAGATGTGTATAGTAGAACTTACCGTATATAGAATTGGATAGAAAAATTTAGAAAAAATGTTGAAAAGGTGATATTTTTGTTAAAAAAACATTTTGGCATAAATACACCAATGTACACATCTACAATATGTGTGGAAGACGTGTGTATAGTTTCAGATCAAATGATGGAACTGTTTCGGAGAAGTTGTGTACACAAACTATGTACCCTATATAGAAGTGTATACAAAAATGTAGAAAAAATGGCTAAGTTAAAAAGGTGATATTTTTGTTAAAACATATTGTTTTCGGCATAAAAACACCAAGATGCACATCTTCAATATGTGTAGAAGACGTGTGTATGGTTTCAGATCGATTGACTGAACGGTTTCAGAGGAGTTGTGTACATAGACTATGCACTTTGTCTGTCCGCCGCCAACATAATAATTACCGTTTTTTTAAAACGGTCGTATAAAAACGGTTAACGTAAAACTTTAACAAACAGTTTAAAGTCATTTGACTTTGGGCTCCTGGGCAGCATGGGTAGTGTATACAATGAAAATATGAATGGGGATCAATGCGTATATAAAGTTTCAAGTTGATATCGCAAGCGGTCACAGATATAGCAATTTGAACTAGAAATGTGGCCTGTCGGCACACGAATGCCCCCGCTGGCAGCCAAAGAAAACGAAGCATATTTGACTATAAGCCATTTACCCCGAGCGTTAAGGTTTGGAACGCACCAAGACTGTGAGCTTGACCCTGGGCTTAGTGGTGGAGGGACGAATGTGGATTTGTCACAGGGCAGTAGAGGAGCATTGGAGCAATACGTGTGTGAAATGTGAAGCAGATCCGAGCAAGGAAACATAAATTACAAGCCATTTACCCCAGCATTACGGTTTCAAACGCACCAAGTGTGTGAGCTTGACCCTGGGCTTAGCGGGGGCGGGACGAATGTGGATTTGTCACAGAACAGTAGAGGACCATTGGAGCAATGCATGTGTGAAATGTGAAGCCCGAGCAAGGAAAACAAATTATAACCATTTACCCGACAATTAATTTTCGAACCACCAATCTGACCATGGGCGAGGGACGAATGTTCACGGATAGGACCATTGGACACTGTGTGTGTGAAATGTGAAGAGATCCGAGCAAAGAAACAGAAATATAAGCCACCCAGCTTAAGGTTTTTTTCGAACCACCAATCTGACCTTGACCCTGGTTTAAGCGGGGGCGGGACGAATGATTTGTCACAGGGTGCAGAAGACATTTGGAGCAATCGTGTGTGAAATGTCAGATCCGAGCAAGGAAACAGAAATTACAAGCCATTTACCTGAGCGTTAAGGTTTCGAACGCACCAAGTCTGTGACCTTGATCCTGGGCTTAGTGGGGGTGGAACGAATGTGGATTTGTCACAGAGTGGCAGAGGACCATTGGAGCAATGCGTGTGTGAAATGTGAAGCAGATCCGAGCAAGGAAACAGAAATTATAAGCCATTTACCCCGAGCGTTAAGGTTTCGAACGCACCATGTCTGTGACCTTGAGGGCTGGGTCAGTGTGGGGGGCGGGACGTAATGTGGACTTTGTCACAGAGTGGCAGAGGACCATTGGAGCAATGGCGTGTGTGGAAATGTGAAGCAGATCCGAGCAAGGAAACAGAAATTATAAGCCATTTACCCGAGCGTTAAGGTTTCGAATGCACCAAGTCTGTGACCTTGACCCTGGGCTTAGCGGGGGCAGGACGAATGTGGATTTGTCACAGGGTGGCAGAGGACCATTGGAGCAATACGTTTGTGAAATGTGAAGCAGATCCGAGCAAGGAAACAGAAATTATAAGCCATTTACTTGAGCGTTAAGGTTTCAAACGCACCAAGTCTGTGACCTTGACCCTGAGCTTAGCGGGGGCGGGACGAATGTGGATTTGTCACAGGGCGGTAGAGGAGCATTGGAGCAATGCGTGTGTGAAATGTCAAGCAGATCTGAGCAAGGAAACAGAAACTATAAGCCATTTACCCGAGCGTTAAGGTTTCGAACGCACCAAGTCTGTGACCTTGACCCTGGGCTTAGTGGGGGCGGGACGAATGTGGATTTGTCAGAGGGCGGTAGAGGATCATTGGAGCAATGCGTGTGTGAAATGTGAAGCAGATCCGAGCAAGGACGCCGGTAACACTATATGCCCCTCTAACCATTCGGTGGCGGGGGCATAAAAAAAATTAAATAAAGGTACATGTACATGCCCACTCAGTAGACACAAAATGTTCTTTATAGGATTTGAATAAGTGTATAATTGTGTCACCATTCGACCAGTTCTAAAAATTACAAGTGCCCTCTATACAGATATAATCATTTAGTAATACATATTTTACTGGTAGTGACGCGCGGTGGTATTAGGCTAATTTCATATGCAAATAAGGCATGATATTTTTTATTTTTTATTATTTATACTAATTAAATGTGTCACCTAAAAAAATAATATTGTCGACAGATTATAAAGTATGATCATTGTACATCAAAAAATAAATACAGATAATAAATAGTATTGTCCGTTAACATTTTAAGGAAACACGGTTATCGCTCCTGATATCAGTGTGAAAATTTACGTCTGATATAAAATGTATAAGAATGCCAATTATTATGTGCGGTAATGGTGAATGAATATTTATTTTGCAAGAAAATGTCTCCGATGATGTCTCTGATATAAAGAACAGTTTGTGCCTACTGAGTGGGCATGTACCTTTAACATAAGCTTTAACAAACAAAATTTGACCGTGGGCTCTTGGGCATCATGGGTAGGGTATACAATGAAAATATGGATGGTGATCAATGTGTATATGAAGTTTCAAGTTGATATCGCAATCGGTTACATATATATAGCAATTTTAAAAACTTTAACGTAAAACTAGGACGGCAGACGCCGGACAAAGCGGTAACTATATGCTCCCCCAAAAAAAAATTTTCGGGGAGCATAACAAATAATTGATTCAGCCTTGAAAGTATAATAACCTGACCTGGTGCCAGGTCCATACCACACCAAATTCACCTGGCAACTTCCCCCAAAAGTAATAGGATTAGGAATAATTGTATTACTCATACAAGGGCAAAAATGCCAAAGACGTACCTGAGGGCCAAACCATGTCTCCATTCGGGATTCCGGTAAGGATGAATCCCGATTGTTAAATTACCCATCGCATGCTTCCACCTGCCATGCACCCACATTAGTTTATGTTACGTCATTACACTGACCTCATTCGTTAGCATCATGTGTCAGCGTGTAGTTGGTCAAATGCATAGCGAGTTATCTGTTAAACCCAATAATTCCAGCACAAAAATATTTACACAATTCCCTAACATTTGATTGGTCCGTAGCAAGTCTCTGTCCAAAATTCATATCCCAGTAAACTCCCATGCCGAACTACTTTCCGTAACCGTCAGGCGCAGTTAAAATAATTCTTAAGAAAACGGAAAATAAACACATTTTCTTGATGAATTTATTTCAAATGCTGGAATTATAAGGAATGAATGGCCTTTTTGTGGAATTTATCGGGGATATAAACTTGGAAAAGTCGCGGGAATACTGGACGAGGCCTTCCGGCCTTCGTCCAGTATTCCCGCGACTTTTCCAAGTTTATACCCCGATAAATTCCACAAAAGGCCGTTCATTCCCATAATAACCCCGACAAGGAACAAAGATAAAATGGTTTAAGATCCCAGTAACAGCTAAGGTCATACATATAGATACAGGACCTCAGCTTCTAGTTTCATCTGAGGGATGAAAATACTATAAAAGTAATTGTTCACATGCGTGGGGCGGGTATTGAACCCATTACCTCCAGTATCAAAGTCCAATACTGTACCATTAGACTATCAAGCCATCCCTCGTCAATAAACAAACACTGATCATGGGCGGATTCAGGGGGGGGGGGAGGGGGCAGACCCGGCGTGCACACTAAAATTCAGGCGAGTAAACATTTTTTACAAGTTACAAGGCACGTTTCTACGGTCGTTGTCTTATTGTTCCAAAATTTAAACGTTTTCAATAAAAAATCTTGTCTAAACATACTGTGACAGTGTCAATATGTTTGCTCCAAAATGCGCCAGAACGCAGGAAATGCGATGTAGATTTCAAAAACTTTCAGGGGGGGAATGCCCCCAGACCCCCCTAGCGCTATCCCGAGCTCTGCTCGGTCTACGAAAGAGCTTCACTGGTCGCAAATCCCATAAGCACCATTTCTCTAGTCACGGACACAAACATGCAAAAGAGATGTTATCCTGTATGGGTGATTGTCCGCCAATGGCATCCAATCAATCAGCATGCCCAGATATGGTGAATGTCAACAGATATGGCGAAACTGGTGAACCAGCAAACGTGCTGGAAATAACAGACCCGATAAGTGGGCCGGAGGTTGGGAAATGGGACCATATAACATTCAAGACACGTACTTGTATATAACCTGCATATAAGAAAAACCATGTGATTTTGTACCCAAGACAGAGTGAGATATCTCATGAAAAATATTGAATTGAATTGAATATTTACAAAATTTATCATATTTTGCAGAAATTGCGTCGAAAGTTGACGGAATGTCGAGAGCAAATGCGGAATAGAAGAATTCCGCATTTGCTATGGACATTTCGTCAACTTTCAACGTCATTTACGGAAAATATCAGTTTATGAAAATATTTTTCATGACAAATCATGACAAATCAGACAACTTCTTAGGTAAAAAATCACATGACTTGTCTCATATATGTGGTTGTGATTGAAGAAATAGGGCTTATGGAAGTTGTGCCCAGTGTAGACCCAGACCAGCCTGCGCATCCGCGCAGTCTGGTCAGGGTCTGCACTGTTTGCTATTCATTAACTCAACCTCCTGCTGAGCTCCAGATAAGCTGCGTATTTGCATAAATACCCAATTAAAATTGCCAAAAACTAAATTGAAATCAGAAGTAGCGAGTATCAAAAAGCAATAACAAATTTGTGGTACATGTACCTTTATCATGCTACAGAAAACAATAAACAGACCACAAATATAGCATATTTTTCTTATTTTCCATGAAATCACATCTTGGTATTTCATTAGAATTGTGAAATGCCAAGACATGTTTTCATTTCGAAGCAAACGATTCAATAATTGCTGTCTGTTGATGTGTAAACAGTAGTGTGATTTTATTTTACCCAATTAAAATATTGAAATACCCAATCCGGGGGCGGATACAGAAATAATTGCAGGGGGGTGTCTGTAATTACAAATTGGCATAGCCGACCTCCGCAAGCGCGAAATCGTAAAGTCGGGGGGTCTGGGGTAAATTTTTAAATGCCAGATCGCCACAGATGCGATTTTCTGACACCTAGGCCACGAAAAAAGTCATCCAACTATTCGAGTATTGTAGATTTTTTTTTTTTCCAGGGGGTGGGGGGCGGGGGGGGGGGGGGGGGGGGGGGGGGGGGGGGGGGGGGGCGGGGGGTCCGGACCCCCTGGACCCGCCCTTTATCCGCGCCTGCAATCGCTTCAGATATGATGGAGTGAAAATACTCAATTACTAATTCCTTATCTGGAGCCCTGCTCCTGCTATGCTCCTAAACCACAATACCAATCCATATCAAACTGCAGGAAGGCGCTAGCAGACAACGAGCTAGACTGGTCACAAATGCCATAAGCCCCATTAATCCAGTCACACACAGCCAGAGATCAGCCTGCACAACCATCGTAGTTATAGTCACTGACGTAGCCCACAGGTGGAAGACTCGGACCTGTGACACAAAAAAATGCCCATTACAAAAAATCCATTACCCCACCCACTTGGTCTCATCAGTACTATCTTCTTAAATAAAGACGATTCGTACTGTATGAGACCAAGTGGGTGGGGTAATGGATTTTTTGTGTCATGGGCATTTTTTGTGTCACAGGTCTGAGTCTTCCAGACTGCCATATCAAACTGCAGGAAGGCGCTAGCAGACAACAAACTAGACTGGTCACAAATGCCATAAGCCCCATTAATCCAGTCACACACAGCCAGAGATCAGCCTGCACAACCATCGGAGTTATAAAGTCACTGACGTAGCCCACAGGTGGAAGACTCGGACCTGTGACACAAAAAAATGCCCATTACAAAAAATCCATTACCCCACCCACTTGGTCTCATACAGTACTATCTTCTCATAAAGAAGATAGTACTGTATGAGACCAAGTGGGTGGGGTAATGGATTTTTTTTGTCATGGGCATTTTTTTGTGTCACAAGTCTGAGTCTTCCACCTGTGATGTAGCCTTAAAGAAGATAGTACTGTATGAGACCAAGTGGGTGGGGTAATGGACTTTTTTGTCATGGGCATTTTTTTGTGTCACAAGTCTGAGTCTTCCACCTGTGATGTAGCCTTCCAATCAATGTCCTGTCAGCAGTGAGAGGGGGATGGGGTATATTTAGCCAGACCTCCAAATATGATGTGTATTTATGTAGTTTACGTATCCTATATGCCACAGTGGTACTGGAAACATGAATAGTCATAGTCATGTTTCTAGTTTCGGCTTGCGGTTTTGCCACTGATCAGAGTTATACAGTCACTGACGTAGCGTTCCAATCAATGTCCTGTCAGCAGCGAGGGGGGGCAAAACACCGTTCATAGTATCCAGACAAAAACCCCTTGGACATAATCCCTTTGTGTAAAAATGACCACATGGACATAACCCCCTTCATGATTTTTACAGGGTGGACAAAACCCCATTCACCATTTTTACAAGGTGGACATAACCCCCTTCTCAGTTGTATAGGGTGGACAAAACCCCCTTCATTATTTTTGCAAGTAGGACAAAACCCCCTTCATGATTTCTACAGGGTGGGCATAACCCCCTCACCCCAGACCCTCATTTGAATGAATATTTACAAAATAATTTACATAATTGTACAACCCTTAACTTGCACAAATGATGAAGGGGATTATGTCCACCCTGTTATAACCAAGAAGGGGGTTATGTCCACATTGTAAAAAACATAAAGGGGGTTATGTCCACCTTGTAAAAAACATGAAGGGGTTTATGTCCACCTTGTAAAAAACATGAAGTAAAAACATGAAGGGGGTTATGTCCACCTTGTAAAAAACATGAAGGGGGTTATGTCCACCTTGTAAAAAACATGAAGGGGGTTATGTCCACATTGTAAAAAACATGAAGGGGGTTATGTCCACCTTGTAAAAAACATGAAGGGGGTTATGTCCACCTTGTAAAAAAACATGAAGGGGGTTATGTCCACATTGTAAAAAACATGAAGGGGGTTATGTCCACCTTGTAAAAAACATGAAGGGGGTTATGTCCACTTTGTAAAAAACATGAAGGGGGTTATGTTCCACCTTGTAAAAACGACGAAGGGGGATTTGTCCACCCTGTACAAATCAGGAAGGGGGTTATGTCCATGTGGTCATTTTCACACATAGGGGTTATGTCCAAGGGTTTTTTGTTCTACATTCGTTTTACCTAAGCCAATTGCAACATGATACCAGAAACACAAATACAACATATTTGTGTTTCTGTATCAGGTTGCATAGAGTAAACCAGTATAACAGACATTTTTTGTCACAACTTTTTTTAAGGGCACCCAATACAAGAAATGTTAATATTTATTTTTCTAGTATCCAGTTGTTTTGAAAGGACTGGCCAAACGGTGAAATTGCTCCATCACATGCACAGATCTATAATTAACATTAACGGTAACACTTGTCTAGTTCTAATTCTGGTATTCTCCATATATAAACCGCTTAATGGTGATAGCAAAACAAAGGATGAAGTCTCGGGAATGTCTTATTAACCCTTTCACCCCTAAGAATTTATATGTTAATTTTGCAACCAATCCAATCGTCACAAAATGATTTTCAGACTAGTTCATTTATGATCGAAAGGGGGTGTTTTTGTTCTAAAAAATATGAAAAGTAGTTGCAAAAAGTGCAGATCCTGATGAGACGGCTCGTCACGAGCCGGCTCATCTGGATCTAAACTTTTTGCCAATACCACTATACAGGCCTGTGGTGTTGAAAGGGTTAACACACATTTTTGGAAAGAAGGCGACCACCAAGGAGTGGCTCATGTACAAAGTTCAAGGTCACCCGAATGACACTGGGAGGATAGTAGAAACAAAATTGCTACCAAGCTACGATACCCCTCACGAGGTACATACACATACCGGAGGAAAATGATTGTAGCTACCGGTAGGTGGATAGCCACCAATGTAAGGAAGCTTGATGAAATTTGGTAAAGATCAGACTAACAATCTCTGCCAAAATTTGACAGGACATTCGGTCTGGTAAACTTGAAAAATTTACCAGACCGGACAAAATTTTACCAGACCGAGAAAAAAAAAACGTTTATAAAAATAAAATTGATTTTGTGTGATATTTAAGAGCTTTTTAAAATATATTAGTGATATAAGAAAAGCTAGCTAGCACCAGAAGCGCTTTCCAAAGGAAGGTGATTTCATTGAAGCTTAGAATCACCGGTAGTCTGATAAATCAATCATTTCATATTGTGATACAATCTAATTGAGAGAAGAAACTGAATAATTTGTCAATTAATTTAGTGGTACTGGGTTTCAAAGAAAGAGAGGAAACAAATTAACAAAAATTTGTTTTGTGTTGTTATATAAAGTATATACCGTAATGGTTCCAGCTCAGGTTGAACACAGCCTGATATTGTACGGTATATAAAACATGCTTAACCCTTACACCGCTATCTTAATTTTTTGTCATCTGCTGTTTATTTTCTGTTTTCCATTTTTATCATCAAAAACATGCTTTGACAGCACTTTAGAATAATTTACAACATGCTTTGACAGCACTTCAGAATCATTTCCATTGGAAATGATTCTGAAGTACTGTAAAAACATGTTTTTTATAGAGAAATAAGGCAAGATATAAAAGCAACAGCAGACGACAATTGTTGCGAGTAGCTTTTTAAGGGTTAAGTTAATCATTTGTATGTGTTTTCTATATATATGTATTTCAGCAACATACTGATAATTCTCAAATGGACATTGGAACTTTCCACCAAAATTTTTCACCAAAATAATTATGTTAACGTTAATAGCCACAAATTATTTATTATGTTTGAACTAGACTTTTTGATCATCATATGATTAGGTGGTTAGTTAACAGCTAAAGCAATGCTCTAATAAAATATGACTTATTTTGTCAACAATCGGTGCTAACCCAAATTTAGACTAAAATGCCATATATTTTTTTCCGATTCGGCTTATATTTAAGGGTGGGAATTGGCTCGAACACCTTCCATACCCGGTTGCCATGCCATGTCTCTTATTCATTTTTAACTTTTATTTTTCATTTATCTGACTTTTACAGGCGCGGATACAGGTGGGGGGGGGGGGGGGGGGGCGTCCAGGGGGGTTGGGACCCCCCCCCCCCCCACTGCTCCCGGCAAAAAAAAAAAAAATACAAAAATCTACAATACTCGAATAGTTGGATGACTTTTTTTGTGGCCTAGGTGTCAGGAAATCTGCGGCGATCTGGCATCTAAAAATTTCCGGGGGGAGGTTCCCCAGACCCCCCTACTTTACGATTTCGCGCTCGCGGAGGTCGGCTTGTAATTATAGACACCCCCCCCTGCAATTATTTCTGTATCCGCGCCTGCTTTTATCATTTATTATTTACTTTGCTATAGATAGTAAAGCCATAATGCTATGTCTAACCCAAACTAGCATCCAGGGGCCGATTTCACCAACCTATCAACACTTGATCAATCAGGACCAGTAGCCTATTACACCAACATTGCAAAGTATACTTTAGTAGCAAAGTATACTTTGAGGGAGAAATTTTCAATTTTATGATAAATTTATTAATTTTTATTATACTGAATTTATTACATTATCACAGCCAATTTGGCTGTGATAATGTAATAAATTCAGTATAATAATTCTGCATACTTTTAATCATGAAATATATGCATTTGTTAGTTCTATATGAAATAATGCTTTTCAGGAAAAATAAATGATTACGCCCTCAAAGTATACTTTGCTAGTAAAGTATACTTTGCAATGTTGATGAAATAGGCTACAGGAAACTTTCTCAGCACGTTCTCAAAATTCATGTTGAAAATCAGACAATTTGATTGGCTGAGACTGAGCATCTCAGCCAGTCAAACTTGCTGATTTTGAGACTCCACATCCAGCTAAAACAACAAACTTCAAAAGGTGCAAGTTCGCATGGCAAATCTCTATAACCAGTCTCCAGACAACAGACAAATATAAATCAATAGGAATTTTCACAGCAGTGTCTAGAAGGTTTCTTTATAGCCTAGACAAAAATGCAGGTGACATGAAACAAAGTTATTTATGTATTTATTATACCAAGTATAAATTAACACCATTCTGTTTAGTTATTTACAGAATCGGTGCATGAAGAGAACTAGAAGGCCACGGCCCACATGTCGTGCCCACTGAGGTATTTGATAGTACTAAACGAGTGTTGATAGTATACCAATGTGCCGACTATATCACGCTGTCCGCAAGCGGGCGTGACAACAAAAAACAAGAGTGTCGTAAGTCACAAAATACCCCCATCAAAGATGAAGAAATGTGAAGTTATCACCTAGGCAATTAGAAACATTAATGACAATTTGAAAATATATAGCATTATTTCTTAATCTTGTTGTGATAAATAGAATTGAATACAAAAATGTAGAAAAAATGGCTAAGTTAAGAAGGTGATATTTTTGTTAAGAAATATTTGTTGGCATAATAACAGCAAGGTACACATATTAAATATGTGTAGAAGATATATGTATAGTTTCATATCGATTGACTGAACGGTTTCAGAGGAGTTGTGTACACAAACTCTATACCCTATATAGAATTGTATACAAAAATGTAAAAAAGGTGATATTTTTGTTTTCGGCATAACAACAGCAAGGTGTACATCTTCAATATGTTTAGAAGACGTGTGTATAGTTTCATATCGATTGACTGAATGGTTTCAGACGAGTTGTGTACACAAACTATGCAGTTTTTCTGTCTGCATGCCGAGCGGTAAAACATAATAAATGGTAATTGTATAATAAACAAGAGGGCCATGATGGCCCTAATTCGCTCACCTGACTCCATGAACACCAGAGGAGAATGTGACATTGAGTTAATATGCGTTTTAAAAAAATTGTGCTATTTTTAGATGGCGGTCATCTTGGATTAAGCGATGACTCTTTTACCAAATCTGAAAATGCTTCACCCAATGATCTTAACTTACTATGAAGTTTGGCCAGCATCGGCCTCGTGGTTCCTGAGAAAAAGACGTTCAAAATCTCGAATAAATGGACCTTTTGGCGCCCATCATGGATGACATAATCATCCGATTCCGACAAATATTGCACCAGAGCAATCGCCTCATCGATACCTTCAATTTGATATATGACATGAGCATATTCTCAAAAATAAAATTTGACCACACGGGCTACTCCCATTTTTGACCCTGGGGTCACCATTTTAACACCTTTGAAAGAACATTCTACATCGATCATTCCTACCAAGTTTCGTCGAAATCCGGCTGGCGGTTCATGAGAAGATTTTTTAAGAATTTGTGCTATTTTTAGACGGCGGCCATCTTGGATTAACGACGACCTCCGTTTTAACAAATCTGAAAATGATTCACCCATGGACCATAACTGTGAAATTTGGCCACCATGGGCCAAGCGGTTTGTGTGAAGAAGAATTTTGAAATTTCTAATAAAAGAACGACCTTTAGACCTTTCGGCGGCCATCTTGGATAACATGACCATCCAATTTCGACATAAAATGTACCAGAGCGATCGCCTCTTTGATACTTTCGATTTGATATAGACGTGACCATATTCGGTCAAAAATAAAATTTGACCCAAATTTGACCCCACGGGCCATGCCCATTTTTGACCCCGGGGTCACCATTCAAACAAATATGAAAGAGCATTGTACATCGATCATTTCTAACAAGTTTCGTCGAAATCCGGCTGGCGGTTCAGGAGAAGAATTTTGTTTAAGAATTTGTGCTACTTTTAGACGGCGGCCATCTTGGATTAACGACGACCTCCATTTTAACAAATCTGAAAAGCCTTCATCCATGGACCATAACTGTGGAGTTTGGCCACCATGGGCCAAGGGGTTTGTATGAAGAAGAATTTTGAAATCTCTAATAAAAGAACGACCTTTTGACCTTTCGGCGGCCATCTTCGATGACATGACCATCCAATTTCGACATAAAATGTACCAGAGCGATCGCCTCTTTGATACCTTCGATTTGGTATAGACATGACCATATTAGGTCAAAAATAAAATTTGACACCAATTTGACCCCACGGGCCACGCCCATTTTTGACCCCGGGGTCACCATTTTAACAAATTTGAAAGAGCATTGTACATCGATCATTCCTACCAAGTTTCATCGAAATACGGCTAGCGGTTCATGAGAAGAAGATTTTTTAAGAATTTATGCTATTTTTAGACGGCGGCCATCTTGGATTAGCGATGACCTCCATTTTAACAAATCTGAAAAGGCTTCACCCATGGACCATAACTTTTAAGTTTGACTACCATGGGCCAAGCGGTTCATGTGAAGAAGAATTTTGAAATTTGTAATAAAAGAACGACCTTTTGACCTTTCGGCGGCCATCTTGAATGACATGACCATCCAATTTCAACAAAAAATGCACCACAGCGATCGCCTCTTTGATATGTTCGATTGATATAGACATGACCATATTCGGTCAAAAATAAAATTTAACCCCAATTTGACCCCACGGGCCACGCCCATTTTTGACCACTGTGTCACCATTTTAACAAATTTGAAAGAGCATTGTACATTGATCATTCCTACCAAGTTTCGTCGAAATCCGGCTGGCGGTTGATGAGAAGAAGATTTTTAAGAATTTATGCTATTTTTAGATGGCGGCCATCTTGGATTAGAGATGACCTCCATTTTAACAAATCTAAAAAGGCTTCACCCATGGACCATAACTTTTAAGTTTGAAAAATGTTCACGGACGACGACGACGGACGACGGACACATTGCGGTAACAATAGCTCACATGAGCTTTGCTCAGGTGAACTAAAAAGTAATTTGACCTTGACATTGGGCACAGGGGCTGCACGGGTAGGGCATAGAATGAAAATATGGATGATGATAAAGACACATGTGAAGTTTCGGGTGAATTGGCGAATCGGTTTCAGAGATATAGTGTTCTTGAAAACATTAACCTAAATAAATTTTTTTTTTAACAATACGTACACCAATGTGCCGACAATATAGCGCTGTCCTCTTAAGCAGTGTTTGCAACAGTGCAGATCCAGGTGAGCCGGCTCGTGACGAGCCGTCTCATCAGGATCTGCACAGGAAAAACACCCCCTTATAACTGGACTTGAAAATAATGGCAAGAAAGGATATGGATACAGAGTGAACGAGCCCTCAAATGGTTCAGCTGTCACTATGATGCATTTCTCTTTGATTCTTTAACCCTTAGAAGGCGGGAACCGAAAACTGTTGTCTGCTGTTGTAACTTATTTTGTATTTTCTCTAAATAAAAACATGGTTTGGCAGCATTTTAGAATCATTTCCATTGGAAATGATTCTAAAGTGCTGTCAAACCATGTTTTTGTTAAAGAAAAATGGAAAATAAAAAATAAACGACACATTTTAAATCAGCACTGTAAGGGTTAACATAAGAGTCTCCTTTAACCTTGGATACAAGGGACCACCACTTTCACCCTCTGAAAAGACTAGGTGAGGGTGAACAGGGCTCCAGGTAAGGTGTGTATTAGCGTCTTTTATGCACTTATTTTAACTGCATATGCATTGACTATCAAAATGGGAACAAAATACTAATAGCAATGTGAAAATACGCACTGATTTTCAAATTGAGTAGTAAAAATACTGTAATAAAGTTGAAAATTTACTTAGTTGAGCTGCAAACAGCGTTTTTTTTTTATCATTTGTTAGCAGAATATGCACTGATTATCAAACGTGGGAGAACAAAATACTCACAGCAATGTGAAAATACACATTCAGATTTTCAAACTGAGTCGTAAAAATACTATGATAAAGTTGAAAATTTACTTTTTCTAAGTGTTTGTTTGCTTTTTGCAGGTCAAATACCGGAAAGTGAAATTCTAAATTTGTTTATTTTTTTGTCATTTGTTCCCTATTTAATAAGGAAGAAAATCAATAATACATTTGTAAAAGTAACATACGCATTGAATTTGAAATCTGGGTTATAAAACTCTTTAGATACAAAACTTATCTGGAGCTCTGGATGAAAGTGTCTTGTTCAAGATTATTGGTGCAAGTTATTTATGTGACTTTATGAAGATAAATACACCAGAACTCCAGATAACCTGCGTATTTGCTTAAATACCCAATTAAAATGGCAGAAAACCCAATTGAAATCAGAAACAGCAAATATCAAAAAGCAATAACAATTTTGTGGTACCTTTATCATGCTGCAGAAAACAATAAACAGACCAGAACTATAGCATATTGTTCTTATTTTCCATGAAAACGCATCTTGGTATTTCATTAGAATTGTCTCCAAGGAGACAATTCTAATGAAATACCAAGATGTGTTTTCATTTCGAAGCAAACTATTCAATAATTGCTGTCTGTTGATGTGTAAACAGTGGTGTGATTCTATTTTACCCTATTAAAATTTGGAAATACCCAATTGCTTCAGAAATGATGGAGTGAAAATACTCAATTACAAATTCCTTATCTGGAGCCCTGTACACACTTACGATAAATAAAATATCATCAAGAGTCAATATACAATGATATAAGCAATGAAAAAAATGCTTCAGTTTACAATATGTAAAATGGCATGCAAAGTATTTGAAACTGCGGCTGAGAAAAGTAACCTTGCGACTCGAAAGGTGAAAGGGTTGAATACACCAGAAACAACTAGTAAAGTCATATAAAGACAGGACCTATCTGAGCTTAAGGTTTAACCACACTAAATCATCAGATATCAGATCACTCTTTGCTTGCAGAAACCAGTCAATTGCAGGCGCGGATCCAGAATTATTTTTAATCTACATCGCATTTCCTGCGTTCTGGCGCATTTTGGAGCAAAAATATTGACAATGTCACAGTATGTTTAGACATGATTTTTAATTGAAAACGTTTACATTTTGATACAATAAGACAACGACCGAAAAATGCATGGTATACATGGCACTTGGCATGAAACGTGCCTTGTAACTTGTAACAATTTTTTACTTGGTGAATTTTAGGGGTGGCGCGCGCCGGGTCCGCCCCCCCTCCCTGAATCCGCCCATGAATTGATGCACTAATCTACTGCACAGACAAGTTAATGTATCATTTACATCAGTTTCAAGCATATGCTTTGGGATTATTTTGTAAGTCGTATCATGTTTGATTTATCTTTCTTAACAATAATTAAACCTATATTTTAATGAGTGAATATCCAGAGCAGAATGGCTGCAGGTTATGGGAAAATAGGTCCCACAACATCCATACAAAAAATAAAAGTAGCAGAGAATAGCAAAATGTGTGGTCATTGGTTAGTTTATATAGGAAAAATCTTTGGTGGTGGTGGACATTAAAATTGCATAAAGTTTGCACAAGGGGGACAACTCTGATAGTCTGATACCTCAGTAAGCACAGAAGAGTTATTTGGCCAATACACTTGCTAGGGCTTTGATAATTAAGTGTTTAAAAAGACAATTGTACCATTTTGATACTGTTCCAATTTTATCAACAACAATACCAAGTTTGTAGTTTTATTAATTAATGTCCAAGTTTCCGGATATGTGGCTGTAGCGGAGAAATGGGGCTTATGGGTTTTGCAACCAGTGTAGATCCAGATCAGCCTGTATATCTGCTCAGGATCTTCACTGTTCGCCATTTCATCAATGAAAGGCCCATCATTCTTCTAACAAGCAATATACCTGTAGATCGTTACGCTACAGGAGTATGCTATTTGATCAGGAGCTACACTGGTCACAAATCTGATAAGCCCTATTTCTCCAGTCAAAGCCACATCTGATCTTGCTAAATGCAGAGCTCCAGATAAGGTGCGTATTTGCGTAAATACCCAATTAAAATTGTCAAAAACCCAATTGAAATCAGAAGTAGCGAGTATCAAAAAGCAATAAAGATTTTATGGTACCTTTATCATGCTGCAGAAAACTATAAACAGACCACAAATATAGCATATTTTTCTTATTTTCCATGAAAACACATCTTGATATTTCACGAAATGCCAAGATATGTTTTCATTTCGAAGCAAACTATTCAATAATTGCTGTCTGTTAATGTGTTGATCATCACATCAACACATTAACAGACAGCAATTATTGAATAGTTTGCTTCAAAATAAAAACATGTCTTGGCATTTCATTAGAATTGTCTCCAAGGAGACAATTCTACTTGGAGACAATTCCAATGAAATGCCAAGATGTGTTTTCATGGAAAATAAGAAAAATATGTTACATTTGTGGTCTGTTTATTGTTTTCTGTAGCATGATAAAGGTACATATGTACCACAAAATTGTTATTGCTTTTTGATACTCACTACTTCTGATTTCAATTGAGTTTTTGGCAATTTTAATTGGGTATTTAAGCAAATACGCAGCTTATCTGGAGCACTGACACTCTCATGATACTGCCTCATAGCTGAAATGTAACTCTTCAAGAACTCTCTATCATACACAGGTGTTTGAACAAATGGTCATCATTTTGGTGTTATATATATAGGGGATTAGGGGAATTTTGGCAGATTTCGTACACATGACTGAAACCGTCAATTATATACACATTTACAATTCCGATATTCAGTACTTCCGGCCTTCGTCCAGTATTCCCGCGATTTTTCCAAGTTTATACCCTGATAAATTCCACAAAAAGGCCATTCATTCCTATATTAAGTCCCCAAGGTGTGAAAGCCATTTCAATATTTGGCCTAAAAAATTTGCAACATACATTACTTTCAAACCGATTATTAAATTCTCACCCTTAAAGGTGATGTAGCTCACTTTCACACCTTTAGTTATATGTAAGACCCAGATCGGGGGTCAGTCCCAGAACGGGGGCTAATCCAGAATGGGGGCCAAAAATCACAGAATGGGGGCCAATCTGACAATGGCCGGAACTCGAAGTATTGCACACATGGGACATTTGCAAAGACACGACTGTCGTGGAAACAGGAATGCCACACGTTTAAAGGCCCTGAACGGCTCAGTATTACAATTTTCCGATTTTTTCAAACACAAAAACATGTTTGGCAACTGATTTAGTACACAAAACTAACATATACTGCCTAATAGATACATCTCAAGTCTTGAGATTTACATCTTAATCGCAATGTGAAGACAACAAAAACTTGTTTTGTGTACCACTCAGTGCAAAATGTCAATATTGACAATTTCATTTCCGTAACCCAACGGCTTCGGCTCGGAAGCGAGTCGATAAACTCCGGCTATCGGAATTCATCGGCCGCGAATCGGGGAGTTGGGGAGTTGACCCGAGCGTCTATCGGAAAATCGATCGGGCTTTGAAACACGCACCTGCTGTTTGTTTATCAACAAATATTGATATTTTCATCGACTACAAACTCATTTTTGTACCAAAATGAATGCAAACAGTTTCAAAGTGTGTGTAAATAGAAACCTGTTGGATTTATGTGTGGGAAAACCCAATAGGAGGCCAAATTCGGCAACTTGAGCTGCATAGGGGCTTTAATTCATGTTAATAATAAACACTTCACGGCAGGTAATGTATGTTTGGTCACGATGACAAATCTGACATCTTCACAAGTTGCCGCCATTTTTATTATCTGGACGCATGCGGCCAAAAGAGACGCTAGGTCACTAACGTTGACGTCATTCAAGCTTGAAATCAAAACGGCTCTATTTAGAACATGCAGAATTGACCCCTGTTCTGTACTTGGAAAAAATTTACCCCCGTTCTGTAGCCTATTTCATCAACATTGCAAAGTATACTTTTCTAGCAAAGTATACTTTGAGGGAGTAATCATTTATTTTTCCTGAAATGCATTATGTCATATGGAATTAACGACTAAATATATTTGATGATTAAAAGTAACCAGACTTATTACACTGAATTTATTACATTATCACAGCCAAATTCGCTGTGATAATGTAATAAATGCAGTACATGTATAATAAAAATTAATAAATTTATCCTAAAATTGAAAATTTCTCCCTCAAAGTATACTTTGCTAGAAAAGTATACTTTGCAATGTTGGTGAAATAGGCTACTGGTATTAGCCCCCATTCTGGTAGTTGTGAAGGTAACTCTTGAAGGATACTACCGTACAATTCCACAGATAGGATTCCTCTGCAGAATAGCAAGACTGGGGGCCGTTTCACTAAACTTCATACGACTAAAATCTTCGTAAGTGCAAATTTAGGATCGTCTGCAAATTCCAATTAATGGATTTACATTTATTGAGCATAGGCTGCATATGCAGCCTATGCTCAATAAATGTAAATTCAATAATTGTTTACAAGAAAACATTGTTAATGTGAAATTCACAGACTATTATAATTTTGCACTTTACGAACATTTTAGTCGTAAGAAGTTTAGTCAAACGGCCCCCAGATCTCAGGGCCTGAAAATAGCAGCTTTTACCAGTAGGTCCGGGACCTAACCAGCAAAAAAGTGAAAGGTCCGAGGAATTTTTTGGAAGGTCCGAGAGATTAATCGCTAGAAATATGTGTCTGTTTTATGCGAGATGACTCATCACAACATGTGTAAATACTCGAATGAGTCACCATAAATTATCTTATAAGACGATAATCAGAATGGATTTAGCATCGCCACTGAATGATAATCACAATTTCAATTTTATCACAGGTCCGGCAGATTTTTTGCTTGTAAATTACAAAGGTCCAAAATGTGCAGGTCCAGGACCTCGGACCAGTGCTATTTTCAGGCCCCGAGATCTGATTCGCACTTTAGCAATTAATTGTGAAAGATTTTCTTTCTTTTTTTTAACTGAAATGAGTTTTAATATTATGAAAATAACATATTCAAAGATTTATGACACAAGTTTACATATGTAGATGACCTGATGAAGTAAATTTAAGCTAGAATCAACATGTGATCCAGTCAGTGGCGGCAAAATTCAACATGAAGTGCTCCAAATAACGAATTAGTAATTAAGTATTGTCACTCCATCATCTCTGAAGCAATTGGGTATTTCAAAATTTTAATTGGGTAAAATAGAATCCCACTACTGTTTACACATCAACAGACAGCAATTATTGAATAGTTTGCTTCAAAATGAAAACATGTCTTGGCATTTCATTAGAATTGTCTCCTTGGAGACAATTCTAATGAAATACCAAGATGTGTTTTCATGGAAAATAATAAAAATATGCTATATTTGTGGTCCGTTTATTGTTTTCTGCAGCATATCAGTAGACCGCAATTATTGAATAGTTTGCTTCAAAATGAAAACATGTCTTGGCATTTCATTAGAATTGTCTCCTTGGAGACAATTCTAATGAAATACAATGTTCAGGAAAATTATGCATATTTTTGTGGCCTTTAAGATTTTCTGCAGCATATCAGTAGACCGCAATATTGAATATTTGCTTCAAAATGAAAACATGTCTGGCATTTCATTAGATTGTCTCCTTGGAGACAATTCTAATGAAATACCAAGAGTGTATCATGGAAAATAATAAAAATACTATATTTGTGGTCCGTTTATTGTTTTTTCCTGCACATATCATAGACCGAATATTGAATAGTTTCTTCAAAATGAAAACATGTCTTGGCATTTCATTAGAATTGTCTCCTTGGAGACAATTCTAATGAAATACCAAGATGTGTTTTCATGGAAAATAATAAAAATATGCTATATTTGTGGTCCGTTTATTGTTTTCTGCAGCATATCAGCAGACCGCAATTATTGAATAGTTTGCTTCAAAATGAAAACATGTCTTGGCATTTCATTAGAATTGTCTCCTTGGAGACAATTCTAATGAAATACCAAGATGTGTTTTCATGGAAAATAATAAAAATATGCTATATTTGTGGTCCGTTTATTGTTTTCTGCAGCATATCAGCAGACCGCAATTATTGAATAGTTTGCTTCTAAATGAAATACCAAGATGTGTTTTCATGGAAAATAAGAAAAATATGCTATATTTGTGGTCTGTTTATTAACTTGTTTTCTGCTGCATGAATGATAAATGTACCATACATTTTTTATTGCTTTTTGATACTCGCTACTTCTGATTTCAATTGGGTTTCTGGCAATTTTAATTGGGTATTTAAGCAAATATGCAGCTTATCTGGAGCTCTGAACATGTAAAATTTAAGATGAGGTCCATTTTCTGTAAAGTTAAAAAATAATTTTCTAAACCTTCTACAATGGTAAAATTTGTTTCAGAATTAGTTTGTATTACTTTTAGAAAACCAATACTTTTTCAGATGGACAGTATCTCAAATATGTCAAAATTAACTGCTAAAGTGTGAATTAGATCTGATTCGCTATTCTGCAGAGGAATCCTATGAGTGGATCGTAACTGGCTACAGACGATACGGGAGTAGATTGCAAGTTCTACTGTTCGCAACAAATATCAATGCGCTCCCTGAAAACAGAAGTAACACAAAATTTAACCCAAAGTTAAGTTTATGAATGCACTAAGTTGGTGATTTTCTACAGTATGATAGCTATTCACATGAGGAATGAATGTATGAATGTGCTAAGTTTGTGACCTTGACCTTGGGAAAAGGGGTGGGTCATGGATTTGCTGTAGCACAATAGAGGATCATCAGATGAATGCATGTATGAAATATCAAAGCGTTCCCTGTAACGAAACAGAAGTTACACAACATTTACCCCAACGTTAAGTTGATGAACATGCTAAGTTTGTGACCATGACCC